>LVTN01000036.1:773517-783658 GCA_001649415.1 Musa itinerans
GAACGAACGCAGCTTTTGTTTTTAATCGCTGAAAGATTTCCGCTGCACTAATCCCCCCCCCCCTCTTAGTGCTCTCGATCCTAACATCAATATCTTCTTGCTAAGTCATTTGTCCTATATTCTAATCATGAGGCATTAAAGTTCATTAATCACTAGCACAAGCTAAATAAGAGGCATACAACTTGGGTGGAGTTTTTGCAATCTTATAACTTTACAATCAAGCACAAATCTAGTGTTCAAAATGTAATTGCTGATGTAGATTTCGGCTCAATATGGCAGAATTACAAATCAGGTTCCTTTCAACAATTTTTTATCTTTGATGGGTTTTTTTTTAAACTAATGTTTTATGTGTTCCATCTTGTTCTTTGAGACAAGTAATTCTAGCTGAAGCTCACGATGGTGTTTTAGGTGGACATTTCGATAGTTTTTTAAACTAATGTTTTATGTGTTCCATCTTGTTCTTTGAGACAAGTAATTCTAGCTGAAGCTCACGATGGTGTTTTAGGTGGACATTTCGATAGAGACAAGACTCTAGCTTTTGTTCAATCAAACTTCTATTGGCCTAAAATGTTTAGAGATGTGGAGAGACATGTAAAGCAATGCCGAGTGTATCATTTAGCAAAAACAAGAAGTCAAAATTCGAGATTGTACACTCCATTGCCTGTGCCAAATGCTCCATGAGAGAATGTGAGTCTTGATTTCATTTTGGGATTGCCAAGAACTCAAAGGAACAAGGATTCTATCATGGTTGTTGTTGACAGATTCTAAAAAATGTCTCACTTTGTTCCCTGCAATAAATAGAATGATGTATCTCGTATTATTGATTTATATTTTAAGGAGATTGTTAAATTGCATGGTATTCCAAGAACTATGGTGTTTGATCGAGAATCAAAATTTCTTAGTCATTTTTAGAGAACTCTTTGGAGGAAGCTGGGTACTTCTTTAAATTTCAGCAGCTCGCATCATCCACAAACCGATGGGCAAACTGAGGTAACGAACAGAAGCTTGGGGAATTTGCTTAGAAGCTATGTTGGCAAAAATATTAAGCAGTGGGATCTCATTCTTCCACAAATTGAGTTTGCGTACAATCGTTCTATCCATCATAGTATTGGTAAGAGTCCTTTTGAGATTGTTTATAGTGCTAATCCTGGTGGTCCTTTGGACTTTGTCTCTCATTCGACAACTAAGCAATTTAGTGAAGATGCTAATGAGAGAGCAAAGCAGATAAAGAAGTTACATGAGAGTATTAAAGCAAATATAGAAAAGCAAAATGAGAGGTACATGGAAGCTGCCAATAAACACAGAAAACATATGGAGTTTAATATTGGTGATTTAGTCTGGATTCATCTAAGGAAGGAGAGATTTCCACCGGGGAAATTTAGAAAAATAAAACAGAAGGATGATGGTCCATTCAAAGTGCTTAAGAGAATTGGCAAAAATACTTATAAGATCGAGCTACCTGAAGATTACAGAGTGTCCCCAACATTTAATATTGCTAATTTAAGTCCTTTTCACAATCAAGTTAATGAAACAAACAAGGACTTGAGGACAAGTCTTTTTCAACTAGGGAAGATTGACATGGGAGTGTCTAATTTGCTACAATTTGCTAATATGAACCTTTCTAATGCTATGGTATTATTTTCAGCCAACAATGTTGCATCTTAGTCTTCAACTCAGCCCACTCAAACATGATAGCTCAACAGCATATTCCCTGTACAAAGTTAAAGCTGTTTCAATGTGCTTTTCTTCATGATTAAGGAATACATTAAAGGAGTTGGTTAGCAGCTGTAAAACACTTAATTTTGAAATTTCCTATGCATGAAGGGTTGTTTCATGCACTAGTATTTATTCTGGTGTTTAGGGCTTAGAAGAACTTTAGAAACTGATGATATTTTGGCAGAAGCTCTCTTGGAGTACTCCCTTACACTTTGTATCTCTTGGATGCATCCTTGAGTGGTGAGTCTTTTGTCTTCAGTTCTGTATCCTTGTTTATAATCCTTTGGGTGGTGAACTTTTTGTATCCCTCTGTGATTTTAACTTGGTGGTGAGCTATTTTTTCGATCGTATTTAAGTTTTATCGTGAGTTTGAGCATTTTCTATGCAAAACACTCATTCCAGCAAATACAATTGTACTACGACTTTTCTTCGAGAGTTCGTTTCTTGTCTACTGTGGTTTTTCTATCCGAAATACTTATTCCAGCAAACACAGCTATATTATCGATTTTCTGTCAAAATTCTATTCTACTTTACCCCACCCATTCTACATCACCCCCGGTATTACTATAGGCTAAGTTATAGAAGACCCAATCACGATCTTCCTTATGCATTGAGCTTGACTTGATAAATGTCTCCCCGACTATTGTAGAATTGAAGAACACATCTATAGTAAGTTCCTTAGTAAAACCCCTCTTCTTGAATACCTTAGATTATTCCTCCAGAAGCTTGGTAAATCCCTCTAAGTGCCAAATTATCAACTTAGCCACCGGTTATTTTTACTTTCAATTTAACTCTGAAACTAAAATGCTCCAGGTCCTTCTTGAAGGCCTTTGGTTCATTAAGGCAGACACTAACCCTAATTCCTTAAAAGCCAAACTTCCAATCTTTTCTTCAAAAATATATTTGATTTCACCTAGGCTTCTAAGGTAATGTTGAGGTATTAGATGAATGTCTAGAGGATTCTCAAAGTAAGATTTGACTTCTATTTAGAGTCGGATGACTCATTTGTGGCTCTTGAATAACCTATAAGTATGAGATTCATTATCAAGACTATAATAAATATTCTTCTATGGCTGAGGAGAGGATCATGTCAAGCTTCCAATCTTATTATAGCTGAAGCCTTAGCTTTGCTTGGAGGCCTCAAAACCATAACTACTATATCGAGGGCTTTTGGATCAAATCAGACTCCCTTCAACTTCTGGACTTTGTCGAAGGATTGTCCGTCATTCTTTAGGTCTGTATTTTATAATATTCTTTACCTTTTCGATAATTTCATTTTAGTGAAGTTTATTCACTTACCCAAATCTCATTACAATGTAAGCCATTTGTTAGCTTTTTTTTTTTTTTTGTCAAATCTCTTGATTTTCAATTTTTCACTTTGTGGATGACCAACGAGCTTTACGTTTTTATACTTAGCTTCTCAATAATATAATTTTTATTTTTCTTAAAAAATAAAGTGAAGTATAATATGTTATAAATGCGTAATTATCTTGAATATATCAATCATATTTTTTTATTTTTCATTAGAAAAGATCAAATCTTTAATAATTCCATCGTACATGATTGAGTTATGAAAGTTTTATTTTATATTGATTTTGTTTTAATTCAGTTTCAATAATTTTTACATCAATGTTATAAAATCAAGTTTAAATATATGGAATATCAAAATTTCCTCCCAATGGCTACATAACATTTATTTATAATTATTTTCATTTGAGACATCTAAGATATAAGATAGAAAAAAAAGAGATTTAGATAATTTTTTATCCTACATCTAAGTCTGTGGCAAACTAAAATATCATCTTTAAATTTCAAGATATTGATTGTGTTTGTTGCAATCTAATTAAATTCTACATATTTAATCAAATTTTCAAAAAGAAGATCCCAATGCAATTAAAATTTTCCACATTTATACATATTGTTCCTAATAACCTTTACCTAAATCGTTTAATTTTTTGTGTCAAAAAAATCAAACATAAGCTTAATTCTTTGAAATAGATCAGTTATTCAATAACTTAATGGATTTCTGATGAAAGAAAAGATTACTACAAGAGTGGATTTTCCCTTTTATGTTATACTCACAAAAGAGGAACTTGTACCTTCTCTGTGTTGATTCTCTGAACAATTACAAGTTGTGATGCATTACAGCTTAGTAACTAAATGATGGAAATTGCAAGATATTATAGTAGTCAGAGTTTACACAAATTTGAAGAGAAATGAAGAAGAAGAAGAAGAAGAAGAAGAAGAAACAGCCTCTAGTGTGCACTTGGTCTTTTCATAGTACTGAAGATTGTATACTTGGTGTTAAAGCTATCTAATGGCTTAAATATATTATAAAGGTTGAGAGATTCATGCATGAAGCTAACCTTCCACTTATTGTATTCTGGCTTCAGTTCTACAAGTCTAAGGACCTACAGAGATATATATATATATTAGTATACCTTTCTAAAGTGAAACATTGACTAATTGATAGCTACTGTTAGTCCTCTATCATTTATCTTTTTCTTTCTCTAAAAACATTGACAAATATTCTTTGTCATTCATCATAAAATAGACTTCAACACCATTAATGTTTCTTTGTCCAATTCCTGATATTTCAGACATCTTTGTTCATGATGGGCATATAGAATCGAACCTTGACCATCTATATCTGTCTACCAGATATAGATTGGTCCATCATAAGAAGATCATGCACCTACAGAATGCAAGAAATCTACGTCTATCCATTTAATTCTTTTGCACTGCTGTCTGTCTTATGGATGAATCATTGCTTGGCTACAGGTCAGTTTTCATTAGTATAAGTTAGATGAAGTGGAAATCCACTTTCCTTTGGGTATCCATTTAATCCAAAAGAAATCACCCACTCGGCTTTAATAACTTATGCAAATCCTTGAAGGAAGAACAATGAATAATTTATTTCTTCCTCCAACTGCTCTCATCTACTGTGCTGTTTCATCTTGAAAGATCATTCTCTCTTTCCCTCTGAAAAGAAGACTACCCTTACGCATATATATAGCAGATAATTATCAGCCAAGATCAGAACCAGGAAGTGATGGAGATGAAGAAGGTCTCTTCTTGCTTCTCCACCTTCATCCTCCTACTCTTGAGCCTCACTTCCTTTGTCAGCTCTCAGTCAGACTCCTGCTCCTCTAAGCTAACTGTTAGCAACCTCATTCCTTTCAACACCTCTTCCCTCACCTGCATGTCTGCATGGAGCTCCGAAGGATTCATCCTAAGGGTATACGACATGGTTATGATAAACCCTTACTTGTTTGTCATATAGAATCTAACGCTGCAAGGATTGCATGCATATTCAGTATGAGAACGCAGGGCCAAGTCTGTGGAACTTTGTGCTCTCAGCACCTGATAAAGGGGCGTACATCGCAATTGGCTTCTCTGGCAATGGCAGGATGGTCGGGAGCAGCGCCATGGTCGGGTGGAAGTCTAGCAGCGGCGTGGGCATCGTAAAGAAGTACTATCTCGGTGGGTATAGCTCGAACCAGTGCCCGCCGGACAAAGGGAGCCTTTCATTAGTGCAGGGGAGCTCGTTGATAGTGACGCAGAGTTCACGGTTGTACCTCGCCTTCCAGCTCAGTACTGCGCAGCCTCAGTCGAGTCTGGTCTATGCCGTCGGGCCGTCGAACAGTTTGCCGTCGTCCGGTGGCTATTTGTCTACGCACAGAGACATGGCTTCCGGCACCTTGAGTTCTCCTGCTGGCGGCGGAGGTGGCGGTGAGTGTTTCCTGGTTCATCCATTAGACCAGAAAAGGATATCGAAACTTGAGCTTGTGATTGCAGGGGATGATGATGGTGATGACGATGAGCATGAACGAAAAGGAGACGGGGAAGGAGAATCGTCGAGTGAACGAAAGAGGGGCGGCGACGACGACAGCGACGGAGAAGATGCAGTGGCAAGGAGATCAGGCGGAGGCTTGAGCTTAGCCAAGAAACATGCGCTGCTGACCAACTTGGGGTGGGGGATTCTGTTGCCCATCGGAGCAGCCACGGCTCGATTCCTGAAGCACCACGACCCGCTCTGGTTCTACTCACACGTTCTCGTTCAGGGGGTCGCCTTCGTCGTCGGGGTCATCGGCGTGCTCGCCGGCTTCAAACTTGAGCACAACCTGGGCGACGGCCGCGACGTCGACGCACACAAGACCCTTGGCATCTTCGTCTTAGCGTTCGGCGGCCTGCAAGTAAGATCGTCATGGCACAAACACTCACCAAATACACAAACAAGATAATCGATGCTCCCCAAAATTTGCAGGTCATGGCGGTTCTCATGAGGCCAAAGAAGGAAGCCAAGGCGAGGAAGTACTGGAACTGGTACCACCACAACGTGGGACGGGCGGCGATCGTTTGTGCAGTGGCTAACATCTTCTATGGATTGTGGTTGGCGAAGGAGGCCCGAGACTGGAGCTACGGCTACGGCATCTTCGTGGGGGTTTGGGTGGTCGTCTGCTTCGTTCTGGAGGAGTGGAGGAGGAAGCATGTAGCGGAGTGTGCCGTGTGTTAGGATTGCGTTGCATGGCTCTGCATGCATTACTTTGATTCTTGTGGCTGTGCGTAGAATCTTATTTTGACTGTTCCTCTTTCTTCTTCTCGAGCGTGTATACTTGTTCTTTGATGGTGAAATCATTGTTGGTGTTTTTATCCTTCATGCATCCATGTCTTAGGCAACGTGATGTGCATCAAACTGTGCACGAAGGATCATCCAGTGCTCACATTCATCCAAACTTGGATCTTCTACTGCTGATGCATGAGAAAGATAAGTCCATGAGTTCTTCAAACTAAACTAATGCGTATCGGAAGAAGATTTAGTGATCTGGAATGCATATAGAGCAGGTTACATGGATCGAATTGATTACTAGCAGCAGGCACAAAACAGGCGGCGCTGCACATCCACAGCACACTGTTTCAGGATATTATTAATCTGATTCTTGGTCATGGTGACATGCACTTGGATTATACAAAGTTTCTCAGATAAAATAGCTTCATTTGTTCTCTCTCTCTCTCTCTCTCTCTCTCTCTCTCTCACTGTGTCTCTCTTACGGTTGTTCTTCTCCTTTATGAGTGCAAAAAAAAGACAGTCCTTCTACCCTCTAAGGACAGCATTTCATCTGTAATGTTGACGACACTTGTGGTGGACACAGACACCTCTTCAATACAAAATCTGCAGCAACATCTCTCTCTCTCTCTCTCTCTCTCTCTCTCTGTGTCTCTCTTACGGTTGTTCTTCTCCTTTATGAGTGCAAAAAAAAGACAGTCCTTCTACCCTCTAAGGACAGCATTTCATCTGTAATGTTGACGACACTTGTGGTGGACACAGACACCTCTTCAATACAAAATCTGCAGCAACATTATTAGTCGTCAACCACCGTTTGACAACCGACAAATGAAGATGTATCGACGTGACATTAGGTAGCTAAAAAGAATCGATTACAAGGAGGTTGAAGACGAACAAACGCGTGGAAGTCGGCGTAAATGGCGTGTGCCAAGCACACGGAAACGGACCAGAAATAGCACCAGAATCCAACCGAGGGAATCCAAGAAGTCAACGGAGAGAAACGGTGGGCACATATATACTGCTCGTGTGTGGGTTGGGTAGAATGAGAAGACCAACACACCAAACCTTGAATTATAGGAGGGGTTGAATTTTTAAGACCTAACTTACGTACAAGAATTTAACAAAGAAAAACAAGAATATGATGCGGTAAATTTTGGTTATCAAACCCCAACGTAACAAAATTGATCCAATCTAATCTATTTTTCTGGAACAGATGAAAAGAAGTTCATTTTACTTGATGACAAAGAATGTTAATATCTGATCTTATAAGAAAACTATACGAAAGATATATCAGATAAAATCTCTCTGACAATCGAGTTAATTTAAATTCATTGCATTTTATTTAATTAGTATGGAACAAAAATATGCTTTATATAAGGTTTGTCTTATAATATTGTTGGTAATATAATTTTAAATGACTTTGTGAAAGAATAATCTCTTTACCTTTCGATGCCATATATCGAGATAATATATAATTATTTTAAAGAAATATGATATCTTAATCTATACTTTGTCGGATTCGGGTGAACTCTACACGAATAATAATGGTTATATTAGAATTATAAATTAATTTATCATAAAATTTTTCATTTATATATCGGATTCGTCATTATGGTTATGATATTTTTCTTTAGTACCCCCCTTAACTTATATATCAAATACATAGTTTGATGTCACAGTGGTGTTCCATTCTAAAGATTCTGGTTCTCTCTCTCTCTCTCTCTCTCTCTCTCTCTCTCTATAAATTCTTCTCTTCCCTCTGAAAACATCTTCACCTGACATAGAAGAATTCATCTTTCGGAAGGAACTAATTTAATTTGCTTGCAATTCCAAGACACAATAAAATTCCATTAGTTCAAGGTCATCCTTTGATGAACCAAGACTTGAAAGCAGACAAACCATTACCTGCCCAGGTTGTACAACACTGTTACTCCACCTAATGCTAACCAACCTTTACATCAAATTGGTAGTGTTCTGCAGCATGACC
This sequence comes from Musa itinerans, assembly GCA_001649415.1. NCBI lineage: Eukaryota > Viridiplantae > Streptophyta > Magnoliopsida > Zingiberales > Musaceae > Musa > Musa itinerans. The sequence goes on from LVTN01000036.1 coordinate 781,788, forward strand.
ATGGCGTGTGGAATCCACACTCGATGAGGATTATATTAATCCAAACAAAGGTATAGATGTTCTATGCCCATGTGATGTGGAGAAGGTTCAGGCAACCTTTCCCCGTCCTCCACCTTAAACCATTGTAAACAAATGCCCACTTGAGGATTCCTCCACATCCATGACGGCAGCAGTGACAACGAATGCCTCTCAGGGAAGCAAAAGGAAGCAGCCATGTCTTTTCCTTAGACAAAGATGGATCCGTCTTGTCTACATCATCAAGCATTTGTAGATTGCCAAATGACTTAGTCTCAGAAATGCACGTCAAAGCCAGAAGAGCTGCTTGACGACACCTTTCTATAAGAACATGAAAGCAAGAGCCTCTGCCTTCACCTCCTCCGTCTTCCTCATCTAAGAACACCTCACCAAGGAAGGGCACAGTAAAAGAGAGGAGATGGAGAGGAATAACACCACCATCTGCCTTGCCATCTTCTTTCTTTCGCTCGTTGACTTCTCCTCCCCTGCCAACTCCCAGTCGGACTCCTGCTCCTCGCAGCTCAGTGTCAGCAACCTCATCCCTTTCGACACCGCTTCTTTCCACTGCTTCTCTGCCTGGAACTCCCAAGGCTTCATCCTCAGGGTACTCGTTTGATTCCTTCAGCTTCATGCATCAGTATGTTCTGTAGCAGAACGCAGATCTAACATGCAGCATCGCCTCACAGTACGCACAGAGTGGACAAAACCTTTGGAACTTCGTCCTCTCCGCTCCCGACGCCGGCTCGTACATCTCGATCGGCTTCTCGAGCGACGGGAGGATGGACGGGAGCAGCGCGGTGGCGGGGTGGATCACCTCCAACGGTCCTGGGATCGTGAAGCGGTATTACCTGGGGGGGAAGAACTCGAGGCAGTGCCCGCCCGACCAAGGCAGCCTGCAGCTGGTGGCCAACAACTCGCTGATCGTGTCGCAGTCGTCCCGCCTCTACCTCGCCTTCCAGCTGAGCACCTCGCAGCCCGCGCCATACCTCATCTACGCCGTCGGTCCATCGAACAGCATCCCTTCGTCGGATTACTACCTTTCTACTCACCAAAACCAAGCATCTGCTTCCATCAATTACGCCACAGGTGAGCGAGCACCAGCGACACCTTCCTCACCAGATGAGTGATTCTTACAGTGCTGCATGGATCAGGGGTGGCGTCTGATGCCGGAAGCAGGGGATTCCCAGCCAGAAGATGGCATGGGCTTCTCACCATGTTGGGGTGGGGAGTTCTGATGCCTGTAGGAGTAATCATGGCGCGATACTTCAAGCATCTGGATCCTCTCTGGTTCTACTCCCACATCTCCATCCAAGGCATCGGATTCGTGCTCGGTCTGGTCGGCATCATCGCTGGGTTCAACCTTGACGATGACCTGCCTAATGCTGACTCCCACCAGGCCATTGGAATCTGCATCTTGGTCTGCGGCAGCCTTCAGGTACCACCAGTTCATCATCTGCTGTCCTCAGGAACCAAAGGAATGCCATTAACATTCTTGTTCTGCAGGTCATGGCATTCCTCATACGACCTGACAAATCATCCAAGATCCGAAGATACTGGAACTGGTACCACCATTATGTGGGCAGGGCTGCGATCGCCTTGGCGGTGGCAAACATCTTCCTGGGGTTGTCCGTAGCACATGAGGACGGTTCATGGACTGTTGGGTATGTCATCTTCCTTGTCGTCTGGGTGATTGCCAGTCTTCTCCTCGAGGTGAAGAGCCGCACGAAGAAGGATGATCTGTAGCACGAGTTTTGATTCCCTGTCCTCGTTTTTTGTTCATCCTGATGTTGCAGAGAGTTGATTTCTCGCTACCATCTTTACTATTGTTTTCATTTTACACTTATATATATATATAT
>LVTN01000036.1:783897-796675 GCA_001649415.1 Musa itinerans
TTGGAGAGCAAATGATCCATTATATTCTGTACATATTTGTTCATTTGTTTTGGATAAACTATATATATATATATATATAGATAGATAGATTTGTTTTGGTGTTATTATTCTTCTTGGTAAGAGTTCATGAAATGCGATGAGCAAGAGCAGGATAAAGCAGCAAACATACTGAACATTGAAACATTATCCTTCACATAACATGGCATGGCCACTCTGAAACAATGTTGTCATTTGTATGAACAAAGTTTGGCTATTTTGGACTGGCTTTTCTGAAGTCAAAGTTCTGAAACTTTGTATTTGCATTAGAGCTTACTTTGGATCCTTAATTCTAATGATAGAAGAAACATTGAGACAAGCAAGGAAATTAGAGGTCCAGCTTGCAGTAATTGAACAGATTAATGATGATGGGAGGTGAACAAACACAATCAAACATCTTTTGATTGAAAATGGTCAGATGGTGGAGAATGGATCAGATTAAACAGGAATGGTAGGAGTACTACAGCTAAAAATGAATATAATATTTATGGTTTTTTTAAAAGTATTATTATATTAAATGATAGATATAATCTTAACAAAGATGATATTTCTATCTATTATTGCCAGGTTTTATCTCTCTTAAGCAAGTCCTATATCTTATATTTTTTTATCAAAATTATTAATTACACTAAAAACAAGAAAAATCATTCTCTTGTAAATTAAAAAAACACATTTTCTATGAATTAATTTTTTTTCACATATTCATATTATATGTGAGAAGTGATTTTGGTCATATTTCTATGAATTAACCTCTTGGAAGCAAGATTTTATTATTTTGTGGCAACATATTGGAATCTCAAAATATTTCAAAAAATTATTTGAGCTATTATTATCGCTTTAGGTTTTAGAAATATAAAACTTCTAAAAAAAATACTATATTTAAACAAATTGATAAAAATAAAAAAGAAATATTCTTTTCATTAAATTAATACATAACATTAGACCAAGATGTATCAAGAAAGTAAGATGAATTTTCCAAACAAATTGCTCAAAATATTGTTTTCCTACAAAAATTATCCTACGCACTCAATATCCACAACAGGACTCGAACTCTGATTTCTCGATCGCGTACGGAGCGCCTTAATAAACGTGCCCACACTGATCCTTGATGGATGATTTCCCAATCTTAGACCGGCCGGTTCATCTGAAGCCGCAGCCACGGCCCAATTCCGACGGCATCGACCACAGGCGCCTAGAAATCCCTAGAATATAAGACATCGACCATGTTAATTGAAGCAGCCTCCCCAAACCGATCCCAAGATCGGACTGCGCGCATCGTGTGGATCTCCAGCGGCAATCCCCCTTCCCGACCAGTAGGTGCGAACAATCTTTAATCTCCCTCCTTGCTTTTTCCCCGGAAACAAAACCCTTCTCTTCATTTGTCGTGTGATTCTCACTACTTATCGACTGCTAGATCTGTTAATTTTTTGATTGGTTATTTAACAGCGGGATATAAATTGAAATTGACAGATGGTTGGTGTAACTCTGATCATTAAAATTTTTGTTTTTGGGGCACAGGGTTTGGCACTGTGAATCCAATTTCTTGTTTGGGGTCAGAATAAAAGATCCGTGGATGATATTGGGCACCGTGATCATTGTCTCGGGCTACTTTTAAGTATACAGATACTATCTCTTGCATTTCAAGTGTAGATATTGGGCACCGTGATCATTGTCTCAGGCTACTTTTAAGTATACAGACACTATCTCTTGCATTTCAAGTGTAGGTTCTGAGCTGTTTAGGGATTTTTTTTAACCGTGATTCGTTGATCTTAAGCTGGTTGTAGAGAGATGGGGAAGCCACTGCTCTATGAAATATGGGAAAAACCTGCGAGTAGTTGTGTCATAGGGATATGCTCTGCAATTTGGTTCTACATTCAGAAGAAAAACATTGGCTACTCGAATGTGGGATTGAGTTACGAGACGGCGATTGCAGGACAGTATTGGAGAATCATTACATCTGCGTTCTCCCATATCAGTGTCTTGCATTTGGTTTTTAACATGAGTGCGCTTTGGAGCCTTGGAGTCGTAGAGCAGCTGGGCCACCTGGGCCTCGGGATCGAGTTCTATCTCCAGTATACTCTTGTTCTGGTAGTCTTATCGGGTGTGTTAGTTCTATTAGCATATCATATTCTGATTCAGAAATTTAAGCTGGAATACTTTAGAAGAGTGACGGCCGTGGGCTACTCATGTGTGGTCTTCGGGTGGATGACGATTCTTGCAGTGAAGCAGCCATCTTCGAAGCTGAATCTGTTTGGGGTTCTCTCTTTGCCAATCAGCTTTGCACCCTTTGAATCGTTAATCTTCACTTCCATAATTGTACCCCAAGCAAGTTTCATCGGCCACTTGTCTGGTATTATTGTTGGCTATTCAATAGCCTGGGGTTTGATTCATGGCATGAGCAATTACTGGGCAATTTCAATGCTTGGATGGCTTATACTCATGTTTATACTAAGCCTGAAGCGCACTGGGGCAGTTGACCTCCCCTTCATTGAGATTGAGCCTGTTACAGATCCTTCACTTCCTGCTGTCGGTTTTGTTCCTTCTGGTAATGGACGAACTTTGCAGATGAATATTTTACATGGCAGAGGTGCGGAACTTGTGTAACTTTTGGAGAAAAATACATCGCCAATAGCGGGCACATAACATCGCTTGCTTGGAACACCCAAGAGGAAATATGATATTGTTTTTTATTATTATTCTCATGGTAAAAGATTGTGCTGTTTCTAGATGTCAGAGAATTCCAATTGTAAGCATTCTCATGGTCATGACACAAAATTGTTCTGCAAAGTGTTGTATATGTTTCAGTCAATTCATGTCTTTGAAAAAATCAGTTTTGGAGCTTTACATAACTGAATATGTGGACTGTAAATGTCATATTTTAATGGTTTCAGTCTCAGATCTTGGAACTTAAGTTTTATGCATCATATGTTCGAGTCAAAATAGAAACATCTGGTTTTGTATTTTCTATTCTTCATTGCCACTAGCCAAAACTTGTACGAAGAATGCACCCTTGGGCTAGTTTCTTTCATCGTGTGAGATATTTTACAGTTATCTAAAGTTGAGGAGGATCTCTTGTGGGCTAACTTGTTGAGGCATGCATTTACCAGCCAATGAATTGTGATTATTTGGCATGTTGTGCAATACACGATGAATGACTTTTCGCATCTTTTTAAGTGAAAATTTTAGGGAGTTGTTGAAAGTTATTTTAACTTCTTCAAGTAATCAGAACCAGATTTCATAGATAGTGAATCATCATTGCATTTTATTGTACGTGATATATCATTTGTTGATGTGAAATTTCCTTTTGTTGTATTTGTAAAAGTAAATTGGTTATTCCTTTATCTATATAGTTTACCTCTGCTTATGGATGTTGATGATGGAAGGTGACAGAATGTTCCTCCCCATTCTCTTCTCTTCCCCCTGTAGTTGTGTGATGATTAATCATGGAGCCCCTCTTGATTTCATATGGAATTGGTTTGGTTTGCTTTGCTCTGATTCAACTGTGATAGTCATGTATGTATTTGTTCTGTTTCAACCTTCGTGCAATACAGAAATCAGCTCACTGGTAAATTAAGATTTGATCTGCAATGATATCTCCTCATGTGGGAAAATTTGTGTTGCCGTCAATCATTTGATTACAGAGGTGTAAAACAGTTATAGATCATCAAACTCTTCGACCGTGTGCCAACAGACATGCAGGTTATTTGTTGTCCATAAAGAATCTCTGCTTCATTGTCTCTTGTTGAAATCAATGCATATGTAACCATGTACAAATGATACTAATGTTTTCATGAATAATCTTAATTTTCTATGCATTTTTAATCTGTGTTTTATGTTGTGAATTTAAGACTTTAAAAATGAGAAATAATTTAAAATTATGTGTTGAAAGAATTATTTAGTGCTTATTAGTGAAAAAGAAAACCTATGCTACTTTGTATTAGTGTTAAGTGGAATTTTGAAAAATGGATTTGACTTTAATTTTTTCCCAAAGAATTTGACTTTAATTTTGGCACATTTTATTAAGCATATATAGACCAAAGACTTTGAAAATAATATTATAAGTTAAAACTCTGTTAAATATTCATAAGAACATTAGTGGAAGCTATGTATCTCTTGCTAACATCTAGAGACTAATGAAAAGTAACACTATCCAAATATGTTTTAATTTTAAGCCTAATTAATTAATAAATTACAATATTTAAATATCTTTTAGCACAGTATTGTACATTTACTGTAAGTTATATGTATTGATAATGTAAGCATTAGTACAAATTAGTAAGTTATATATATTGGTAATGTAAGTATTATACTATTTTCAGGAATTCCTTCAACATTATGTAAAAATAATACAACTATAAGAAAGAATCAATTCACAAAATTTCTAGTCCAAATTACCTATGAATGATTTACATATTATATTCTGTATACCTTAAAAAATGACAATTATTTTTAAAGGATTTAAGTCCCTTCAGTATATTTTTATATTAGAAATATCGACTAAAAATTAAACACGATGTAATATTTTTATTAAAAACTCAAGAGAACGTTAAGGTAAATCCATTGCTATGTAAGAATCTAATATATATCAGCCATAAAAACACAAACCTTGAAGCTTTTCCTAACCATACCAAGGTTGGCAATAGCATCATCTTGTGGATCATCTGGTTCTCTTGTAACCTTGAATGTGAGTGCATGAGCTGATTTGAGATCACAACCTGCATTTTTCTCAAGGAACAAAGCAACCAGAAGAACACAAGCAGGCATGGAATTTGTATAACCTCTTTTATATTGGTACTGTCAGAACAATGATAGAGGGAGGGGCTTAAAAATGATGCAACATCATCAACTTGTTTCGACCCAAATGTATCCCCACACACCAAAGATCCAATATGTGAAATGGAATAGCTGAGGCTCCAAGCTCCAAACTGCAAGTTACCCAGTTGTACCACCATGGGAAATAGCTCAGCAAGAGCATTAATTTTCATTCAGATACCAAGCATGAATTCTGCAAGTTACCAACCATGATAGCTTATATACTAACCAAGAGGACCGACTACAAATAGATAATCACATTCATCGTCAGCAACTCTGAGTTGCTTTGGATGGTTCAGATAGACAGATACTATAACCAACGAGAAACAAGCAGGCGATACTTCATGGATAGGATTTAGATAGCTATGGAGCACAAACCATTTTACTCTTGAGCACTGTTGTTGTCCGATGTGGCCTCCCCATGTTGGTTCTGAGAAGTCAATGATCCCTTCATTCTTAGGTCTGCGGGTGGTTGCTGCTGCGGCTGCAGGGTGTGTAAATGCTGCAGCGACGACGGTGGCTGAATCTGATGTGATGGCTGCAGCTGTTGTGGATGCTGAGAATGGATCTGGAGTTGCTGAAATTGATGGGCTGCCAGGAGAGACTGCATCGCTTGATTCTGATGGTAAAATTGATGATTTGCTCCAAGGGAAGGTGGAATGGTGTTTGTTGACTGTCCACCATTTGGTAGCCTCTGGCCTGTAGCCAGCTTCAGGCGCTGAACTTCTTCTCTTAGAGCCTCATTCAGTGCTACACCAATCAATAAGAGATTCAAAGTACATAATTGAGTTGTTGAACAGAATAAGAAAGCCCCTTGATAAGTAAAAAATTAGTATTGCATAAAAATGAGGAGATTTCATTTTAAATTCCAACTAGACAAAGGCATTATATATAATGGTCACAATTGGCTTAGGATGTTCGATGGAATACTAATATCAAACCAAACAACCAGCTACACAGAGGTACATATATATCAGCAGATCTTGTAACAAACACCATCAGAGAACCTTATGCTGTACCCATGAATCAAGATCCAACTAATCAGGCCACTAGCACCATTAATTTCATTACTCTTGAATGAGGAAGTTCGTAAGTTAATATGGTTAAAAGATGAATGACCGAAAGATGTCTGAACCTGAACAACTCTTGTAAAGGAACAAATGCAAATGCCAGAAAATCATTCTTACATAAACGAATTTTAGCTATGAAATTAAGAGATGCACAATACACGATGAGAACCATACCATCCTGTAAGTGAACCTGCTGTTCCATGGTCTGCAATCGCAGTTTTAACTCGTTATTTTCAGCCGTTAGGCCATTGGTGTCTCTCTGTGAATGACAAAATTATTTTTGGTGAATCTTTTGCACATCTCACAGAATTTGTCATATTCATATGTCAACTAGGAAAAGATATGCAGGAGTACAAGATGATGAGCTATACCACAATTGGCCAAAAAATTTAAAACATTGTCCTAATCATTTGGAACATAGCTTTGTTATATATTTGAAAAATGGTAACAGAAAATTAAGTTATCGTTCTTAGCATCATCGCATAAACATGGTATGGTTAATAAAACTTGCATCCATCGATAAAAAGAATCTAAGAGAGCTTTACAAGGATCCAATATGGTCCACTATCTGTGTTTCATCACGTAGATAACAAGAGTCTTTGATTTTTCAGGCATTCACAAAAACCTCAAATACAAAATAAATGGAGATGGCATGCCTTGACATGTTTACATATATAAGCATGAGCAAAAATGTTTATAGCAAAATTCTGGATGAGGCTACAGCCCTCTTGGCTTTTGTGGGTAGGAATTTTTGTCAGGGTGGATATGGATCTATCCATTCAAGAACCAATTCCATATCCATTAAGTGGTTACAGAATCAAAAAATGAATCTGAAACTGATAATAAGAGCATACTAAATCAATAACCAAATCCATACCCAGTAATGTTTGGATATCAGCTTCAATTTAAGTTCTAAGTTGGCTTACAAGCAAAATGCATATCAGCTGTAGATATTGATACTATCACTATCATTAATTTACAATTAATTACAATATACCCACATGTAACTTAGCATGATTTCGACTTTTCTACCTATGATTTCACGAGTATCACTCAATCCATGGTTTTATATTTTAAACAATTAACCCTTGTCATCACCAATATCAAGTTAAAAGTTAGTAATGTGGAATTGACATCATGGCATAGCTAACATTGTGGTAATATTCATGTGAACCCCACAGAATTTTATATACGTTGTGCTTTAATGGCATTAAGATGGTGTGTGCGCCATCCATGAGAACCAATGGAAATCTTACATCAGTTGTGCTCACATGTTACCAGCATGGCTCCTATGTGATCTAACATTAAACCACACAGTTCATGTGCGTCCCAAAAGCATATGTGGATTAGGCATTGCATAAATATAGAGCACATATATGCCTACTTGGACAATATTGTATCCATGACCATGCATGTCATGTCAACACCATATTAACATTATTTTAAAGTTACAAAAGTGCTAATGCATAAATGATTCTTAATTTTGTCTACTAATATGTCAAGCTTTTGGTATTAGCTTTAAATTTAAAATTAACCTACTCACAATACAACCAAACACAAAGGATAAATGTTACAATCATATCTTTAAGTGTGTGATGAATAATGTCAAAGAATATCTTTCTGATGAAGTACAACATATAACAAAATGTGTCTCTGGCTCCCAACTATTTTAGAGTTGATCTTTTGTTGCCATTGTGGTCCCCGTGGAACCATATCCTTAATTAAGAATATTTAAATCTTCATTATAGTTTTTATTAAAATCATTTTAAATATTCATTTACCTTTTCTCGGACTACTAGCAGTAATCATTACTCCTATTTACTGCGTTTGTAGATCAACTTAACATATGCTTATACTATCTTATTTTATCCTCTACCGAAGTGACACTCATTCCTATTTCCTATCAACTCCATTTATCTATCTCAATATTCTCATCTTGATCAATACAAACATTTTATATATGTTACCTATTAATTGTCTAACATCTAAAAACTTTCTTATAATTTTTTTCTTTTAATCTCAGAGGTACTTGATGATTACATAAAATTCTTGACATCCTTCGTCATTTTAATAATCTTTTTTTTCTATGAATAATATTCTTATTAATCTCTTCATCTTATTGAATAACTAATTCATGATATCTAAAATTTTATTTGATAGATATTTTTACCCATCCAACTTAACTATATGGTTTGTTCCTAATATTACTAAAACAACAGCTGACATACTCAATCTTAATCCTACTTAATATAAAATGTTTATTTTCTAGGTATTGTCCCCATAACTCAAGTTTAATATTATTCTATTTAGACTCTCAGCAACTAAAAACGATATCCAAGGGATATTGTAAAACATAAGTGGAGATAATTATAAGCCAAGGGTGTAAACTAGACAAAACTTTGAGTAAATAACAATATACCCTCAAATTTTGGTATGACGGAATATTAATACACATCCAATGCTATATCAACCAATAAAACCAAACAATTACCAATTAAAATGTTTTGAATATAAGCATATAAGATGTATGGATACGCTTATCATACAAGCATTAAGTATATAGAATTGACAATATGTATGTAAAATTGACAATATATGTCTTATTGGATATTTTAATGAATCACATAGCATTCAGTACCTGAAAAATCAGATTGGATTTGAATCTGATGCTATGTTTATTGGGGGTTGGAATCAAATGAACATGTTTAAAAAATCTATGGATTGTCACGAACTTGGCAGGATTTGCCTAAGTCATACGACACATTTGTGTGTCCGTTTGTAAAGGGTCAACCTCCCCGTAACCTCTTAGGGTCCCATAAGGACCTGACAAAGAGAAAACATGTTAGAAGAAGCATTATACTTAAGATCACACAAACATATATTTCAGCAAACACTTGATAGGCAATGCAAATTACAAACATATACTTCACAAGATCTGAATGGTCGAACGACAAAGGGTCTAAAAAGGTTCGTCACGGCCAAAAGATCCCACGAGTGCCCACATCACACTATTGTGAAACAAGGTAACGAACCAGTCCTGCACAATACCCCAAAGGCCCATCCAACTATGTGCCACCCAGGGAGCTCCATGGTGTTGTACTGGCTAACACTTCGCACCACTCTGCGCAACCAGAAAACACCAAAAATGGTTGCCTAGATGGTATATTTTTAGGCAATTTTGCCTCTGCGTGATGACTGCACACAACCTTCGTGTACAAAACTGAAACGACCACAAAAACCAACTAAAATTGGACTGTCAAGCCTATTACAAGCCCTCTATATATTGTGTAAAGCATGAACAAAACTGAACAACACGAACATACAGAAACATTACATCAAACACCTTGCCAACAAGGTTGTCTGTGACATTCTCCCCCACTTATTTTGTCAATGTCCTCGTCAAAGCCCTTATAAACGCTACATTGTCTCGCCTTCGTTGAATCTTCAATCTTTTACTTTAGCTGCAACGCAACTCCCTGGGCTTCCAACTACTCTCTATCGTTGTTGTTGAGTAGTCGAACTTTGATCTGCCAACATTATTTGAACTCGGCACTAACTCAAACTCTGGTGTGGGGTTGGTCGAGTTGTGCTAATCTTCGTTGGTCCCTACAAATCCTTTGGATGAAGGAAAAGATCTTTCTTATTGTGCGCTAGTCTCTCAAATATCTCGCGTCGCTTAAATTGGATGGATGCTTGTTGGAGCTTTAACATCACCTCGCAAATTTTGAAGTTTTTGAGATCTTTCCTTCGTAAAATTTGCCCATCGATTTCTCTTTTGCTTAGTCGTCACCTCCAAGTAGGTTCGCATCATCTCTTCTTTCGATTGGTATTTTGTTAGGAAATAAAGCAAATAATCTACTTTCGGTAGAACTGATCGTCATTTATGAGGATTTGACAAATGTTGTCTGTTACTACGTCTCTTCGAAGGGTCTTTGAACAATTGCAGAGCTCGTCTACCAAATAACTAAGAGAACTAGGGTACTCCGTTTCGCCCATTCTCTTAAGAGTTGAGAAGGTTAATGGTACTTGATTTCACCCACCTCGAGAGTTGTACTTCATATATTAAGCCGGTTACTAACCTTAACATGCTCTTTGCTCACACTTTTGAAGCACCTTAAGTGTTTGCACTCCTTGCGCTGAGTTAACTACTGTGATTCACCTTCTCATTGCCATCAAACTTCTGGAATGCAAGAAGTTTTGCTTGGAAAGAGCAAAATTTTGCCGCAACTAGAGCAAGTCTCTATTGGTTTTAGTCGCCTCTAGGATTGTACCCACCTTCTCCATCATTTTTTGTTGTCTACTCCTCTAAATAGAAAGGATACAACACCACATACTGCTACTTCGTTCCTTGGTTGAGGACTTCCATAATGACCCGAAGTCCCCCACTTCAACTATCATGATGAGAAGTCTGTCAACACCGATCTTACATAGTTCCCTGGCCTCTACCCTTCTGCCTTATCATGATACTTGGAGTTTGTCTTTACATTCTCCACCTCCTCGACCTCCTTCACAACCATACACTCTCTCTCCATGAGAGCAAAGAATCGATAACTCCACGGAAGTCCCGCCTCTACAATACCATAGCGCTTTCATGCCCATGGTCCTACTATCTGTTGCCTTGTATTTGCGTTCCCTTTTGAGATCAGTAGATCTGCATCAGTGGCACTATGGTACTGCATTCAATGAATAGGGATAGGCCATAATACATAATTGCTAGTTCGATTTCTGACTCACCTTCCCCGGATTCTGTTTATTCTGCAGCTTACTTAATTCTCCCTTGAAAGCAGTTTTTTTCCCTTTCCTGCGCTTGCTGCCGACTTAACCTCATAAGGATCTGGATCCGACCGCAGACAACCTCTTCCTTATTCCCGTCCGTCCGTTTCGTGAATTCCAACTTGGTCAACTCCATTTTGTTAATACTTGTATTTTAATTTGAGACGAACAGATGGCTGAGATTAATAATTATGATGGGATGGACGGCTTTGATGGACCCTTCTTTCCTATCAGCCGTCTACCCAGCTAAGAATATGATACATATCATAATAGTCAATTATTTGATTTTTTAACTTAAATTTATAGGATAACCGTAAAAAAAAAAAAAAACTAATTTAAGATGGATATATGTGTAATAATTTCATGTTATTTGAAACATCGGTTGCATTATATTGATCTTACTCGAACATTTTCTACATCTGTATTGTTCCGTGGACTAATCTTCTTCGTTCGTGAACCAAAAACAGTATAAATGTAATCGATTCAAGTTAGGAAGACAAAGCGTTGTTATTGACCTCCCAAAAAAGAAAGGAACAAAGAAGAAGGCAATCGTTTCATGACCTTCGATGTAGTCAGATACCACCATTCAGTCTACCTCCATGTTGACTGATGCTTGGCTTTGGGTAGCTAAGTCTCTCTAGACTCATCATCGCTTCTTTACCCCTTTCGACCACCCAATGATTTAAAAAGCACTAGGCGCCAAAAGACGCCAAGGTCCAAAAACGCCCGAGGCGCTCGCCTGAGCGAAGTGAGGCGCTAAAATATAAAAATATATAATATAATTAATAAATATAATTATTTAAAATTTTAAATAAAAATATGCTATTAAATTAATAAAATCTAAGGTACAAAATCACAATGTCACATTAACAAAAAGTTTCAAAATTCAAAACAATAAAATTTTACATCAAAGTTATTTATCATAATCAATATTGTCGTTATTTTCACACAAATCATCTTCATTAAATTCGTCCTCTTCCTCTTGTCCTTCCTCTTCATTAAAATATGTTTCATTCTCTATGTCTTCAACAATAGCAGGAGCCGAGCTTGATACTTTTACACTTATTTTTCTCTTTGTCATCTGTCTTGTATATGTTTATAATTCTCCAGCACTTGAAGCTCTTGTCACATCTCCCCATGTCAATCTATCATCTTCAAATACAAGCTCATCTTCGGCATCTTGCAAGTTAGCACACATTTCTCCCACCAACCACTCATTTGAATCATCAATATCTTGCAATGAGATTGGATCAATTCTATTTTGCAAATCATAACGAGCATTCAAAGCTTGATTATACTTTATATAAACAAGATCGTGTAATCGTTGATGTTCCAACTGATTTCTTCTCTTTGAGTGAATCTGTCATGTCATATAATTTAAAAATATATTAATACATCTATCTAAATTAATTAATTAATTAAAACAAAAATATTTAGTGATCCTTGCATGCTCAAAGACACTCCAGTTTCGCTCATAACCCGAAGCACTACATGTCAAACTAAATACTTTGATAGCAAATTATTGTAAGTTCGGAATGGAATTTCTAAATAGACGCCACCATTCAGCTACAAAATTTATGTTATTATTAGCAATAACATAGTAACATACTATAGATGAAATTAATTATATCAAATTATTAATACCTAGAGACGTAGTTGTCCTGGATTGAACGACTATTGAAATTCCAAAAAGACCTTCGGCATTTTTATATAAAGATAATTCACGAATAATCTTATCTTATACCTTAAGGCTTGAAATTAATCTTGCAACGCACTAATATAACCCATCCAAAATTTCTGCATCAAACCCAACAGATTTAATCTTATAAAAGAATTCAGGGTTCAAATAATATCCTGCTGCATGTAAGGGACGATAAAGTTGACAATTCTATCTTTTGTCAATGATTATAAAATTTTTCTCATATTTTTCTTTATTTTCATTAAAAGACTTTTTAATCGTCTCCTTTGTTCTATCCATAGCCTCATAAATATATCTCATTGCAAGCTTATTTTTATTATCCACCAACCGAAGGACTCGAACAAGAGGGCCCATTACCTTTAATATATAAACTACATGATTCCAAAAG
>LVTN01000036.1:798471-826996 GCA_001649415.1 Musa itinerans
TTATAGTAGTCTTATCGCAGAACATGCAAGTCATTGCATTAGGATCTTTCGGATCCTTTAGATAATTATACTTCCATGCAGGATCTTTTTTTGATGTCATTGGAGACCCTATTGAGTCGCTCTGTACACTTGTCATTTATCCTAAAACCTGCATATATTAAAATAAATGAATGAATACAAATATTGTTACTAGTATACAAATTTCAAACTAATATATTATTACTAGTATAACAAATATTGTTACTAGTATAACAATATTAACACATATTGTTACTAGTATAACAATAATTTTGTTACTAGTATAACAAAATTAATGAATACAAATATTGTTACTAGTATAACAATAATTTCAAATAAATGAAAATTAACAATATTAAAATCAAACTAATATATTATTAATCTAATAAATACAAATATTGTTACTAGTATACAGTTAACAGTATACTGTTAACAGTATACTTTCGAAAGAGAAAAAAAGAGTGTAAGGGAAGACCGAGGGTGCTGATTGAGAAAAGCGGGAGCGACAACGGCGAGTGATGACAGTGGCAGCGGCAGTGGTAGCAGCGAGCAATGGGAGTGACGAGCGACGACAGTGGCAGCGAGCAGCGGCAGTGGGAGCGGCGACAGTGGCAACGGCAGCAGCGAGTAGCGGTAACGAGAGTGAGAGCAGCGAGCGACGATAGTATAACAATATTACTAGTATAATTTTGTTACTAGTATAACAAAATGAATGAATACAAATATTGTTACTAGTATAACAATAATTTCAAATAAATGAAAATTAACAATATTAAAATCAAACTAATATATTATTAATCTAATAAATACAAATATTGTTACTAGTATACAAATTTCAAACTAATATATTATTACTAGTATAACAAATATTGTTACTAGTATAACAATAATTTTGTTACTGGGAGCGATAACGGGGAGTGATGACAGTGGCAGCGGCAGTGGTAGCAGCGAGCAATGGGAGTGACGAGCGACGACAGTGGCAGCGAGCAGCGGCAGTGGGAGCGGCGACAGTGGCAACGGCAGTAGCGAGTAGCGGTAACGAGAGTGAGAGCAGCGAGCGACGATAGTGGCAGCGGGAGCGGGAGCGACGAGCGGCGACAGCGGTAGCGTGAACAACGAGTAGGGTTAGGGTTGGGGAAGTCGCACTGATATCGATGCTTTAGTTGGTTTGATTGAACCAACTAAAGCACCGGAGACCGAACCAGACCTAAAACGCTGGTTTGATCATCTGGTTTAACCCAGGCGCTCGCCCGAAGCGCCCGGCGCCTCTTTGAAGCGCACCACCTGGAAATGAAGCGGGGCGCTCGGGCCTTGCCTTGCCTCGCCCGAGCGCCTAGGCGAGCGCCCGTGCGCCTATTGAAATCACTACGACCACCTGCTTTAACACCTTGTTGTTCTCCAAGTAGTTCACCTTAGTCGATAGAAACACAAACTATAACTCTTATGCATGGCCTCCATCATCATGTTGCAAACTCATATCGATTTTATTCTCCTTTGCATTCTTAGCAGTAATGTTCGCTCGCTCGACATTGTCCTTTGACTTGTCGGGATCCCTCGAGTGAATATAAGCTTTAGAATAGTCTAACTCTCTAGTCGCTTCGAGATTATACCTTTGTATGATCAAGTTTCCCCATGGGACTCAATGATACTTGCATTCGGAATTCTTCCTCGGTGGTACATAACCCCCATATGCTGATGGCCAAGGCTTTCATCCAATGCAAAATTCGATGCACGCACTAAAGCCCCACCTCTGTGGTACCATGACATTCACTCCTTGATTCCATAGCCCTTCTTGTTATCATGTTGCCCATCGAAACGAAGCTCCTAATAGCTCATAATCATACCTTTGTATGACCAAGTCCCTCATTGGACTTCTATGTATGTCACATTGCCTTAAATTGTTCCACCATGATTTGCTACACCATGTCACGTCTTAGTGGCATCTCTTTATTGTATTTTGATCTTTGCGTGATGAACTCGGACTACGATCTCTCCATATGTGGCCTCCGTCAGCACATCGTAGGGTCTTCACCATCTCCGATTGTGTTCTCTCCTTCGACAATAGACCTTCGTCCACCTACTCTCGAGTCACACACGGATGAAATGTAGCTTTCGGACAGCCTGTCGCCCAACAACTCTCAAGATCCACCGACTTAACTAGTGGTTTGATGCGTCATTGTCTGGATCCTACGCCTCTACCCCCAACACAGTCTCCACTGCACCCAACTCTCATTGTGGTAACTCGAATGGTAGCACTATGACATATTCTTCAAAGGTGCCCGCCTTCGTGCCCTCTTGCCCTATACCAATGCCTTCTGACTCCAGGTTCGCCTCTGTAAGTTGAGTCACCTTAGCCCCTTTGTCAATTGTTTCACTAAGACAAGGTGCATGTGTCTCGAAGCTCCCTTTGATTTTAACACCATACAAGATAAGTCGGCTCCATCAGAATGAAGAACTGATATGATCCCACTCTTGCCTCTATAAGAGTTCATGTCCTTGACCTCTGTCCAAGAAAAGCTCTTATGTCTTTGCTTTATGTTTCGTCTTCTATATCGACTCTCTTCATGCAGCTTGTGCACTTCACTAAATTCCACCCAAGTTGCTCCACTTCTTTATTCATATTGAGATGATGGTGGCTCTTGTATCCACCATTCCACGGGTCAACCCTTTGTTGAGCCCGATCTTCACTTTGGCTCTAAGTGTTTCTTCGTTTGGTGTTGCCTTGAGTTGCTCCCCTACTTGATCTCACAATGCGTCAACCAATTACCTCATGCGAGATCATGTGATGCCTCCTTGTCACAAGCTCGGTTCGTTGAGCTTTATAGAGCTTCTATCTTGAGGTACCTCCCTCAACATATGTGAATCTCCCTCTGGCCATCCCAAGACTTTCCTCTTTGCATCCTTCCCTCTGGAAGTTACGGAAATCACCATCTCCTTGGACTACTCCGCCTTGTTGAGTCAACTATGTAATGTTTCGCCACCACAAACGCACTTTCTAAGTTGCGACTCTTCACCAATATAGTCCTCATTGCAGCCTGCAAGGCCTAGCAATATGCAGAACCTGCTGCATAATTTAAACTTTTACAGATATATTCTTCTCATACCAAAAATAAAGTTTATACGCTCCATGGCGCTAAATTTCAATTGCCTTAGGATAGCCACGGATAGTCCGTCGTCCATATACAAGCCCTTGCATAAGTACAAAACTCTTCGAGTCAACAATTTCCCTCGCCTCTGCGAGCTTTGCACAAACTTTTTCGGTTATCAAGCAACCTATCCCTCCCTGCACGATCTCATTCGTTGCCAAGTGACCCCACTTGCATAGAGCGCTGTCAAGTTTGGTTGAGTTGCCTTACGATGGCCATGGACAATTCGCTTAGGATGGCCATATATAGTCCATCGTTTGCATACAAGCTTTTGCATGAGAAACAAATTCTTCGAATCAACAATTCCCCTCACCTCTACGAGCTTTACAAAAACTCTTTTGGCCGCCGAGCAACCCCTCCCTCCTTGCATGGTCTCATCTGTCACTAAGAGAGCCTACTTGCATAAAGCACTATCAAGTTTTGTTGCCTACATTGAGTCATAGCTCAAACTTGACCATCTCAACCTTTGTGCACTATGCGTTCTTCCCAACTCATTTATCTTTGTGGTGTCTCTTGCGCGAAGGGTTGGCCACTCTTCTGAATGCCAAACTCGGATGCCCGCTCCTCTGAGCAACTCCTTTCCCCACATCTCTACGCTTGTTTCCCTCAAGCACATGCATGTTGGTTGCCCTCAACACATTCCAACTAGGTTCCTCATGTTTGCATGCCAAGTGTTTCTAAGTGTGTTTGTCCTACTATGATACAATTTATCACGGACTCTAATACCCGGTAACATGTTTAAAAAAAATCTATGGATTATCACGAACTTAGCTGGATTTTCCTAAGTCATGCGACACATTTGTGTGTCTATCCATAAAGGATCAATAGCCCCATAGCCTCTTAGGGTCCCCTAAGGACCTACAAAAGAAAAGATATGTTAGAATATGCATTATACTCCGGATCGCAGAAGCAGACATTTCAGTAAATATTTGATAAACAATGCAAATTACAAACATAGACTTTGCAAGCTCTGAATAGTCGCGCGATAAAGGGTCCAAAGGCATCTACTGTAACTAAAAGTCCTCACAAGTGCTCACATGACAGAGTTGCAAAACAAGGCAGTGAACCAACCCTAAGCAATACCCTAAAGGCCCATCCAACCATGTGCCACCCGGGTAGCTCCAAGTTATTGTATTGGATGACACTTCACACTAATCTATGTAGCCAGAAAACACACAAGATGATTTCTTGGATGACTTATTTTTAGGTAATTTTGTCTCTGAATGACGATCGCACATAACTTGCATGTACATAATTGAAATGGTCACAAAAGCCAACCAAAATAGGGATGTCAAGCCTACCACAAGTCTTCTACATGATGTGCAAAGTATGAACAAAACTGAATGACACGGACATACAGAAACATTACATCGAATACCTTGCCTACAAGGCTATCCATGATAGGATGTTGAAATAGACAATGCGAGTCTATTGGCATCAGTAGTGTGAGGAAAGGGGGAGAGAGAGAGATCTAAGAAACTATACTAATTATTATAAAAATCAAATTGAATTCTCTTAATTTAACTGCAAATATTATCTTATACAAAACTCAATGGTAAGATAAGAATCAAGTAGTCAAATCCCAAATAGTTGAAAGCCATGTTAGTGCAACTAAATGGAATAGTAAGACGATTAAGATATTAGTTAGATGTGATGTTAGTTACTACCTTATCTTAACCTAATTATTCCATCTAATAATTTTCTGCCCATGTTTAAGAGTAAGATCTATGGAATGATCAAAAAGATGAAATACCTGTAGCATTGTCAGTTGAGCTGACAATGTTGTTGCTTCAGTTTGTAGAGTCTGCACCTTCCGCTCAAGCTCAGCAATGTATCGCATCTTCCTTTCTTTTGATCTTGCAGCTGACTGTCTGTTGGCCAAGATCCTATAACAAATACTAACTCTAATCAAGAAAGAAAATCCAGGTGTCAAGGTTAAAATTTTTAGCAAAAGAATATCTTCTAGCAAGAAAAGTCAGTTTAGATATAGAAATTAATTACTGGAGTCGTGAACTTATGAGCTTGTGCATAGATACCTCATTGAAATTAATTAAATACCTCATTGCATAAATAACTTATGAGCTTGTGCATAAATACCTCATTGAAATAAGTACATCCATAGTCATGAGGCATAGCAAGACATGCAAGTGAGGAACTTATTGCATAAGAATGCCTAATATCTAGTTAGCCTAAGGAGTGGAGAGTGTTCAACAACAAATGAGCATAAAAAATTATCTTAATGGCTGATTGGCATGCTCTTACAAAGCTAAAATAATCTTAAAGGATATTACCCTCAAGTGAATCTGACAACTGAAGTAAATAACACACAATTATCTCAAAGACAGGCATCTAATTTATGTTTTATTATGGAAACAAAGTCCTGTAGGTACCATCACAAATTCATTTTGTTAATGAAAAACAAGCCACAACAACATTACAGATTTAACATTCATGGTAAAGTTGACTGAAAGTTAACCCATTAGTAAATTAAAATATGCATATGAGCTACTATAAGGAGAGAACAATCATGGAAATCACAACTGTGGCACAACACGTCACCTGATGGCTATAAACAACAAATTGAAGTAGCTGCAAGAGACCGTATGTAACTTTGTCCTTAGTTACATCAGAAGGAACTGGATTTTAAAACAAGATGAATAAAACTTTCTATGACAAATAACATGGAACTTTTCAACCATTATCACCAATAAATATAGGTGCCAAGAAAATTTGATGATGACCACATCAGCAGGTGTTTATCATGGCAGATGCATCTTGAAGATGCTAATATGGAATCCCACACTAAAGAGGAGCCATAACTTGGTTCATTCTCATAGTTATCTGAATGTTTAATCTGGATGAGCTAAATGGTTCTCTAATTAGTCGACATAAATTAACTGGTAATGATGTGACAAGCAACATCATTTTTATGTTAAAATAATGATAAACAACAAAAAAAAATTGACAGTATAAAAGATCTAAAATGACAATAATAACAAATGTTAGTTGACAGCATTCTTTCAAGTTATATGTATGGACTAGGGTGGTATTCTTTTATCACTCAAGAATTAGTAATAACCAAACAAGGACCTGGTGTGTCTCAATATGAGATGATGAACCTCTAACGCATCAGTAAAAGTCTTATATAGCATGCATTTGGTTTCAGTGTCAATAAATACTTCCAAACTAACAATTAATTTGACAAACAGTTCTACTGAATAACTTAAAGGAAAATAAAGAACTTTATTTGGTAAGGAAGACCTCTTTGCGCGCTTTGGATCAACAAGAGCCAGTTCTGCAAGTTTTGCAGCTGACGTAGCTTTCTTCGCCTCTGCAGATAATGGTCCTTCCCCACCAGACGGCAGGAACTCTGACTTGATTGCAGTAAATCCATCCAAAGATTGGCTATGCTGATGCCTTATCCTTGGCTTCTCACTCGAACTCGATGCCACATTCTCACCCTGAAGAGGAGCCTGAACAGGAGGCAATGCAGACTGTGAAACCTCACCAATCGACAGAGCAGCAGAGGTAGCACCAGAGCTGAACTTTTCCACATCGATGTACATGGAAACGAGGTCCCCCTCAGTCTCATCAGACAGCGATGGTCCATCATGCGACCCCACCACACCAAGGTCACTATCAAAGCTGATATCATCTGGGAGGCCGAGTATTTCTGAGTGTGCTCTACGGTGACCAGCATTCCTTTGCGGGAAATCAGGCATCCGGCTGACATCATAGCTGAACCGCCGAGCATCAGATGGTGTCTCGTAAGCAAAATGACCAGAATTCGAAGATGGCTGAGAAGAAGAAGAGGCTGAGAGATCACCCATAAAGCTGAAACTGCTCGAAGGTGAACCAAAGGGGGAGTATCGTGGCAAATGGGGCGGCAAACCACCACCACTACCTCCACCTCCGCCTCCGCCAGGTGCTGGCGACTTATCCTTGTCCATGACTATGGATCCACAGAACTCAACAATCACAAAGGTACCACCTTTCTTAGAGAAACCAGTACGGAATCCGGAAACAAACTTAGAGACTAGGTCACAGATGGAACCCCAACGATCAAAGATCTGTAACTCTTCAGTATCAACGAAATGTCCTTACTTATTGGACAATCGCCTAAACATCTGGTGGACGTGAAGGAAACACAAAGTCAAACACAAAACATCTATAGATTATGTTTATGTCAGCAAACGATAGAGCTTTCTTAAGATCCCAAACCCAACAAAATCAACTACGAAAAGAGAAGCGATCAAACCAAAAATAGAAACGTTTTTCCGCTAATACGAGTCCTAGAAACGGGTCGCAGCGACAGGGCCCTGAACCCTAGAAATGCCGAGATCTGGGTTTCCAAAAGCGAGAAAAGATGGCCGCTTTTAAGGAAGCGAACTATCTGGACCCAAAAAACACTCGAACGCAGCAAAGAACAGATATTTCTGAGCCGGAAGACACTGACTTCCATCTACTAATCAGATGACATTGACGGACGGGCGTGGGAATGCTTTACGGGGCGGGAGGATAGAGGAGATAAGCGTCACACGGTTTCAGATAGGAAACCCGTAGGATAAAGGGATTGCTAAATAAACATTTCGTACCACGTTGCAACGGATTACAAACCTTCGCTGCGAACTCTCCCCTGCAAGTAATCGATCGATGAGTCGGAAGAACTCTTTGAAGCAGAGCGACGCTGAACCCTCAACCCCCGACGCTTAATGCATTCCCAAAAGAACAGCGACACTTCCGGTGAGACCCGGTCGACAGGAAACAGCGGCCGGCTCGTCGTACGGAAGTCCGACGGCTGGTAGGTAAGTGGGTGCCTCGATATTCGTGCGCGACCGCGAAACGAAAGATCCGACGGCCATCTTGAGACCGTGATGACGGCGTGTGATGGTCACGTGCGTTCGAGTCCGTGGATTGGGCTGGCCCACTACCTCATTTGGTTCGGGAGACAGGAAACAGCCTCCTACTCTTAAGACAGTTCGACACCTGGCAGTTGATGAGCGAGAGCAGCAGGATTCATGCATGATCGTCGAACGGAAGATCTAACGGCCGTCTCAAGACACTGATGACGGCTTGGTCACGTGGGTTTGAGTCAGTGGATTGGGCTGGCCCACTAGCTCAATAGGCTGCTTCGATCCCGCCATGTCGAGAGACAGGAAACAGGATCGTCGATTCGAAGCAGGATCGTCGATTCGAAGCAGTGAGAGTCCGAGACCTGGCCGGCTAGGGACCCTTCGATTCGAAGCAGGATCGTCGAACGTTCAACGGTTGCATTTAGCCCTTGATGATGGCATGTGATTGTCACGTGAGTTCGGGTCGGCCCACTTGGAAGGCAGTTGGTCAACCAATAACACAGACAATATCTAACAATTATGTAGTTCATGAACTCAGTGTTTGCCATCCATAACATTGACATCGATCTGACATAGATAAAATGACATAAACATAGGTCCACTTTAACGCCCATCACTTTCACGTTCAATAAGTTATTTGAGTAGAAAACTGCCAACAAAGTTTTATATAGAGAACATTCATCATCATTTGAAGCATTCCATAACATTGACATCGATCTGACATAGATAAAATGACATAAACATAGGTCCACTTTAACGCCCATCACTTTCACGTTCAATAAGTTATTTGAGTAGAAAACTGCCAACAAAGTTTTATATAGAGAACATTCATCATCATTTGAAGCATTCCCCTGTGCCCAGTAACAATGCCAGAAGTCAATGCTCAGTCAACTCCTTGACATGATTTCATGCAAGGTTTTATAGTTCATCCTGCAATTAAGACAGTGCAGTATTATTAGATGTATCATCAAGATAGCGCTAGTGAGGATGAAAGTAATGACAGAAGGAGCTCAGTACTTACATGGTAATCATCATCTAGGTAATCCCTATGATGGCGCTGCACACAAGATGTTTCTAGTTAGGAAACCATTTTAATTGAGCTACAAACTAGAAAAGTATTTAACTCGGATAACAAATCTCAGCAAGGCAACATGGGGTTAAAGGAATAAACTGAACGATCTCCATTATGAATGTTCCAATGAATTCTGGGTTAATCAGAAAAAAGAGGAAACATGGACATACTTTTCTGTATCTATCCCTGTTACGGTTACGTCGATCATGTCCCCGCTCTCTTCTTCTACGCTCACCTTCCTCTCTTGCCCTTTGAGCTTCCTGTACAAAAAACAATAACAGAATGATTTGTTAGCGGAGTAAGCATTTAATGAAGCCCTAAACAGAGCTCAATCTCGGAAAAAAAAAAAAACAGGATCCATGTAGCCACCCTGGGGCATTTAATGAAGTTTTAAACAGAGCCATAGGTAAGAAAAGATCCATATAGCCCACCCCATAGATAGGACACCATGGCTAGTCACCATCATTGTTGATTTGTTTAATGGAGAAGGCATTTATAGTGACGAGAATGTATTCAGAAGAGAAGAAATGTCACACCTCTTCTTCTTTAGCTTTCCTTACTTTCTCTGCTTCCTCAAAGGCCTCCTTCTCGACCTGACAGTGGAAAAACACACCAATTGTATTCAGTAGATGAAGTCCATTGAAAGTTATCAACTATGAACCCAAAAGAATGCAAGTGCACCTCTCTATTCTTAAGAACAGTCTCCTGGGCAACCTCTTTTGCATAATCTGGATCATCACATATCAGGATGTTGTCATAGACTGAACCAGCCTTTACCTGCATTGTCATTTGCCTTGCAAGTTATGCATCATTCAACTTCACATCAAGCAGAAGCCACATATATATAGATGAAGGTGATCAATCAAACACAAACTTCATCAAAAGTAATTCCAAGCATGCAACATTACCTGCCAAACTTCAATCCCAACGTATTGCAAAGGCTTCAGCACATAGAGATCAGGGTCATCTTCAAACTCTGATAAAAGGTAAAGGATTACTCTAGCCATATAAACTTAAAATATTTTCCAAATATTATCTCTATATTGGCAGAATATTTTACTGAGATGATCTTCAAAAATAATTTAATTTAATTATTTTGAAGAGTGAAGAGAAGAGAAAGATGAATGAAACAAAGAGAAAAAATTGACTAAATGTTTAATTCCTGGCACTCAAAAGATATCTGGTACAACAAAACATTACAAAATTTGTAGTGGATTTCTAGAAACTGAACTTGTTTATTCTCTTTTAGAACTTTATGGTGCAGTTGGAGAATCTATAACTCAAATTATAGCTTTTGAGGCTTTGAGAAATGTTCAATTACTTCATTGAGATTTCCAAAGCATTATACAGACATATTTTTGCAATGTAGAGAATGTAGAAGTAGCGGTTGAAGGTTTTTATATTGCTCTTACAACCCAAATAACATAAAATTGAACCCAAGAAAAAAATTAGATAAATTAATGTTTCCTTACAGTTCACAATACTGCAAGAAGATATAAATGGAAATGTTTAGACATTTTACTCTTTTGTCATCAAAAAAGATTTACCTTCAAATTTTGAAAGGCTGAGACCATCCATGGTAGTTGTAGTCCATTAAATGTTAAAGAAATTAGATTTCATGCAATTAAGACAATCTTTGTCCAGTAGTACCACTTCCAAATTATTTACAATATCAAGAAGATAGACCATACTAGTATACTACTACTCTAAAACTGTGTTTCTCCATTGGACTATGAATAAGTTGGTAATTTGATATGATGCTTATCTTACCAGGATTATCAATCCATGGGATCTTCCATTTTCCTTTGTAGTTGGGGTTCTTGATCTTCTGTACACTCACAATAAAGGATGAAGAACAGTATTTGTGCAGTCTACATGACACTAAAATCACAAATTCTTCTGAAATAACAAACCTTGCGTTTCCATGGTCCCTTGTAAGCTGGATTTGGTATCTTTGGTGGTTTCCACAGTCCATCTTCATCATCATCCCATGTGTCAGGCTGATAACAAAAGAGTCAAGATAATTGAACCCCATAACGAAAAGCAAACAAATACTTTAGCCAGAAGAACATGTCACCAATTAAGCTACAATCTCCTGATAATCACAATCAATGCATGAAGAACATGATGATTCCAAGAGTGCAACTTGTGCATTATAACAGGAGTTCCAAACTTCCAGAGGCATACCTTTTTCGCCTTTGGATCAGGAATTTCTTTTGGAATTGAATCATATCCCTGAAACATGCAGAAAAAAGTTAGAAATTCACATACACTCAAAGAGTGTTACTATGCAGGATGTGGCAAACCTCTGGTTTAACATCATCAGGATCTTCAATGTATTCCCTGTCATCCCAATCTTTGGGCTGAAACAGTGATGAGCACGTCTTAGAAGATTTTGGAGAGAATCAAATTACAAGTTTCTTTTATCATAATCGTTGATCAAGGTCCAACCTTTTTAGCATTGGTATCTTTAATCTTTCGAGGTGGAAGTATATCCCAGTCGGTATACATGCTCCCAGATTCTCTTTCTCGGTTGTCAACGAGAAGACTATAAGAGGCATCGGGCCTAAGAATAAATGTGTATACATGTGCAAGCTTGTCAGTCTCGCATTGTAGATCCTTTTTGATAGGATAATTCTGTCCCTGGTAGGAAAGGATCAGATGGAGCTTCTTTGTTTGTGTGCCACATAAATCAGGCCCAAACATTAAACTGCATAAAAAAGGCAAAAGATTATTAGGCAGATTATATTTCCAAGTGACTACTTTAACCAGCAAATGTCATCCCAAGAAATATCACTGAGGAACAAGCTATAATATTTTAGTGAATTTAAGAGCAAAGTTGGGTAAAAAAAAGTAAATCTCATCTTGATGCAAGGAAAATCTCATTACCATGAGGCATTAATACAAACCTACAGGAGTCCTCATTCCTACATGACTAAAAATCATAAGAAATGCAAAGAAAAATAGTTTGCATAGAAAATGACCAAGGAGATTAGTCTGATATTAACCTTCCCTGTTAGGTATGAACTTTATCAAAATTTTGACAGATCACCAACATATGATTTATGTTGAATGAATATAACAATAAGATCCAAAATACCATAGCCCAAGTTATTAATAATAGGCTAGTATATGAGTTCCAATCAGGTACCAGTGTCCATAATATGTTGTTCCGGTATTCTACTGAATGGTACACCGAGTTGTACCACACAGAATCACTAAAAGGTAATTAAAAAACAAGTGATATACTGAGAGGTACCAAGTTGTACGATCCACCACCAGTTCTTGGTCACCAATATATGCCATCAAGTATCAGTCCATATGGTATTATAAATCATGATGTTATTAACCCTTAAATCATGTACATTGGTCCATCCTTCAGTATCTCTGAGAGTCGGGTCATAGGATGTCACAAACTCACCTGCTCAAGTATATGCCCTTGTCATGGGGAACCCAGAGTCTGATATATCTGTGGCCATGAGGTAACTTATGTAGATCTATAGACATGCTGATACTATTAGGTCTACAGACACAATATTATCTCACAAATCTAGTAGCCTAGTGGCTGAATAAGTTACAATGAATAAGCCTAACATGAATAACCATGTGACCCAGTAGGACTAAAACCAAGTTATCAACAAAAATCATCTGAGAATTACATACTAATTCATCCTGTATTATCTGCCAATGTAAAGCCATAGAGTTGCCAAAACCAAGGAGTCCCCCTACCAATGGAAAACCTATATCAGTTCCTTGCTGAACTAATATGGTACATGACAGGATGATATTCATGCCAGTACTAACATATTGTCCTGCCCCTGCCACAGACTTAGACTCTCTTTGAGTAGTGTCAAGTAACAGGAGGTTTAGAAGAATCACAAACCAAGATTTGCTAATTAGATGATAAATTGTCAGAATCAATTGGTTTTAACCAAAACATATTTGCTTTTGCAAATATAAATCATGATGTTATTAACCCTTAAACAAGTGCATGAAACTGGATTCTACAAACATGGTCATCAGTAGGACCGATAAATACCACCCAAAGAATCGCTGTACCATGATGCGGTGTCAACTAGTTTGCATGTATGACACAACATGTTGCTGCAAGTTAGTTGTCAAAAGACATTTCCTAATAGATTCCTGATATAGAAGTTCCTGAACTAGATGAAATCATATCCCACCATCCCATTCTTAGACAAAGCAATGTGTTTGTTATTACCACAGTCAATCAATCAAAGAGAATCACTGCAAAAGTCCAGCCATGTGTCCTCCAGAAAATTCTTGACAATGGTAGAAAGGTCTACTTTTTGTTGGATTAAGGTTATCTATATTTGTACAACAAGATAAGTCAACAAATAAATTTGTTGATGAAAAAGAATACCATACCTGTATGGAGTATCACCACCAAATTTCTTCTGATTGACATATCCAGAAAGAAGTTTGATGTAACCACCACCACACTCGATGTCCTGCTCAAACCTAATAGAATATTGGACCACTAGCGTCCTGTTCTTGTTACTAAATTCTGGAAATTTTGCCGATATTGCAAAATGCCTGGCATCCGTGTGTGTTTGTATTCCTGAATAGGTCAGTGTTGTCACATAAACAACGAAAGTGCATTTGGATTAACATTTCAGTAATGAAAGCTACTGAACATCATATCCCATGCAGTTAACAAGGTTTACCAAATATGAAGAAATAGCTGTCTTTTCTTTCAAAAGCAATTAGACTGACATTAGAACTCTACTTGTGAAGCTATAAATAAGTTATTGTTCAGACCTTTGTCATCTGGATCGCCCGGCCATTTCCCTGCTGTATGTTTAAAGTAACCAGCTTTTCCTTCACTCCTTTTCCAATCTGATTTTACCCAACGGCTCTCCCAATCATCTTTCCAGAAATATACAAAAAATTGCATATATCAAAGTTAGTCAAACACAAAGAAACGATATAATATTTGTGAATTATTAATCAAAGGTTAAGAAAAGTCAAAAACCTTTAGGCTCGCAAGAAACCAAAAAAGATAAACTTCTAGATCATTCGAAGCCTCAGCACATAAGCTCACTCAGTGACAGAAGCATGAAACAACAAGTTGTAGAAGCCACAGTTCAGGTAATATAACAGCTTTCATATGTCTTCTCAAAAGTATTTGTACAATCTTGGAATGCACATATGATTTAGAAATTTCAGAGCTATTACATACCAATCCACCAACTCTTCCAAATTTTTTATCATCATTCTCAAGATTTGGACTTCTCTAGAACTCTGATCAGATCAAAACCAACGATCTGCTCCACTAGCAGGCATCCGATGTCTTATCATTTGACATAAACAGCATAGTTGAACTACCAAAAACAGAAAAACGATGCTAGTTTTCTACTATTGGTACTGATCCGGTGCTCCTGTGGCCCCTACCTAACTCAAAACTCATCGATCCCAGGTTTAGAAACGAAAAAGGGGCAACAAACTACGTGATTTCAGAAGAAGCAACTCAAAGAAAATGTATCTTTTATATTGCGCAGAAATGAAAAGATCAATCTCTACACCAAAGAAGAACAACTCGAGAAAAGGGGGAAAAGGGGGAACATGGGAAGACGCGTATACCGTCAAATCGCTCCTCAAAGAAGATCTCCGACGCGGAGAGCTGAAGAAAGAGTGCGAAGGAGAGCAGCAGCAGCTTAAACTTTGGGAGTAGATTATGAGCTAAGAAGGGTGGTTGCGCCATAGCCGGCCGCCGCCGTGAAACTAGCGGAGCCATGAGTGCGCTAATTATAGAAGGAGGTCTCTGATAAAAGTCCCTGTCGAAGCACCCAAATTGCAGCTATACCCCTCCCCAGTAAAACCAAAAATATAGAAAAACATAATAAATAAACCCTTAAAACTAAAAAAAAAGATAATTAAGCCAGAATTCGGATTTGAATGTGACTTAATTTTTCTACACGTTATATTTTTCCTCCTTACATATCGCTTTCGTGTTATTAAAGAAAATGATTTGAAAAAAATATATACCGGGAAGTGGCACTCCTGTGATTTCTGGAATCTGAATGGGTATTTTCGTGATCTTGAAGCAGAAGTGCTGACCAACTGACCGCGTGCGGGAACTTGCAAGTCTCCGTGGTCGGAGACCTCAAATGACATCAAAGCTTTCCTTCCGTCGAACACCACCTTCGGAAAACATACACGGGAGTGTGGTATCGCACCTATAAGCTAACGAGTATTCGTTTGGGTATGTCTGTCTCTGTTATTGCCCATTATTTGTAACCAGTATGTGGTTGTACTCGTTGGCGTTCCAAATGGTTTAAGGCTGTCCGAACCTCTTACGAACCAATGGGAAGGTAACACGTGTAATATCGACGTGGTTCGCCACCGTTTATCCTTATTATATGAGAAAAAAGTGGTCAACGGTCTTCGTGTGAGACGACCGGGTCGGATCCGTTACAACTATTGTGACTGACACGTTGAACATGTAACGGGTCCTCGTTCCTCTGTCTCAGGGTAGCGGTTTGCCAGCTGCTACAAAGTAATATAGAAGGCGTTCGTGCGCAATAAGATATCGACACGTACACCATGAAATCCCCAAAAATTGGTCCCGCGCTTGCCTGCTTTGCGATTCGTGCATAAGCGGCGGTGGGGAACAGATTCGCCGGCCCGTCCGATCAGGCCGCCCTACTCTCGCCTGCGATGGCACCGCCACCGAGATCGACGGCGGTGGAATCGTCGAGAGTGAGGAGGTACCATTGATCTTTTTTCCTCAGCGGTTCGACGGTCTTCGCCGGCACGCGGCCTCCCGCTTCTGCCTCCCCTTCCCTCCGTCGGCGGCCGATGGGCCTCCACCCAGTCTTCGCCTTTATTCAGCTGCGACAGCATTGCAGACGCCTGCTTACGATTCGGACGGACGGCCCCCAAGCAGCCGTGTTGGCGCCGGGCGCTCCATGGCTTGCGGTCGGTCGTCGGCCACGCCATCAGGGCCAATGGCAGATGGTCACCGTAGTTCTGGTGTGAGGTTGTACGCCGTAATTTGATGCCTAATCCTTGGCCAAACTCCAGAATGCGTTGCCGAGTTGCCGCTTCCCCTGTCCGCTTCATTTCGGTTCAAGAAAAGCCACACTCGAGCAAATTCCTGCAAGGGGCCCCTTTGCTTTGTGACGTAAGGGCCCTGTGTAACGCGTCCCTTGAGCTCCCTTGGGGGCCAAAAGTTTCGGAGAGGAATCTCCAACCTAGATTATTCGATTTAGTATCCGTCCCTGGGAATCTCGAGTCCATCCATTGCTTTTTGTGCCAATCCGTGGAGTTTGTAAAGTCACAGGACTTGTACGACCGATGAGGCTCGATCCTCATCTTTTCAGCCTGGAGGCCTGCGATCTTGAAGCAGGGAATTATCTGAAAATTCGGGTTTGTTTCGATGTCCCAGGGGTCAACCAAGCTACAGGTGTGCTAATTGGTATCTGATGTTCTAAGGTTTGATTCAGGTTTTATGGGTCATTCTTGGTCTTTGTTGTTTGAGACTCGGTTGAAAGTTTGGACTTTTGCCTGTCAAATGGGCAGGAGAGAATGGATCTTTGCTATTCAAGCTGATCTCATATAGACAATTGGAGGATGGTATTTGTGGCTCAAGGGACTGGACCGTGTGGTTAGAGATTCGATCTCAAGATGCACTTTTAGATCACAAGGAGATTTTGAAACTTTGGCAGACAGCCTGGTTTGAACCAACATGGATGGATTTACACCATTGCAGGGTGGAGACAAGAGTCCAGAGTCAGACGATCTCATTAGCCACTCGGCCTTGATGAATATTGATACTTTTACTGAGTTGTGCAACCCTTCAATCGCTGATCAGTTATTTGTGCAATTCAGTTACTCCAGTCGGTCAAATTCTCAACCACAAACCATGGAAGTAACAGTTGGGATGAGCAAGACTTCAAATAGCACGGTCGGTGTTCATTCTAGCATTGGAGGCAATTCAGCAGCCCAAAGGAATATTTTGCAGTCCCAGGTTATCTCAGATCCTCTGCGCATTGACATGACTGGAAAAATTGCATCCAGCAGCTCTTTCCCTCCATGTGATGTCCCTAAGGCTGATGAGAATGAGAATGTGATCCCTAGACCAACTGTAGGTGCTTCTCTTGCTGAAAAGTTACTGAAGGCGCTGTCCTTGTTTAAGGAATCTGCTGGAGGTGGTATACTTGCCCAAGCATGGTTGCCTCTCAAACAAGGCAATGAATATGTACTAAGCACCTCTTATCAGCCCTATCTACTTGACCAAGTTCTTGCAGGATATCGAGAAGCCTCAAGGCTGTTCACTTTCTCTGTAAGAGAAGCACCTGGGTCAGTCCTTGGGCTTCCTGGTCGTGTATTCATATCTAAGATGCCAGAGTGGACATCAAACATTTTATACTATAATCGGCTAGAGTACTTGCGAGTGGATCATGCACTCAACTATAAAGTCCAAGGAACACTTGCATTGCCAATTTTTTGTCCCAATGAGCATTCATGTTGTGCAGTCCTTGAGCTTGTCACAAAGAAGGAGAAGCCTGATTTTGACATGGAAGTTGCCAGTGTTTGCAATGCCTTGCAGGTCAGTAATGATTCATATATCCTCATATCTACTGCTTTCTTCATGTGTCCTCAATACTTGAATGCATGGTCTCAAAAGATCTGCCAATCATGGTATGAGTTAACTTCTATGGACCAATTTTAGCATCTTACTGAACAGTCTCAAAAGATCTGCTTTCTGTATTCTTGTCTATAGCATCATGATTCAATGAATCAAAGTATCAAGGAATGCCCTGTAGTATACTCAAATGACCCAGTTTCTGAGTGCTCATACTGAAGAATCCTGAAATTAAGTTTGAGGATCACACTGCTTCACACATTGTGCTATAGAAGTATAGATTGTTGAGGAATTATTGCCCACAAAAATATGATTGCATTTGTAGGTTTATAGGTCAAAATCTTATAATATATCACATACTTTGAGTAGATGATGTTCGCAGGTAAAAGTTCTACTTATTGTTAATCTGCAGGCTGTGAATCTGAAGACCATCAAAGCACATCCTACACAACAGGTCTTGGTAACATCTTTGTCATCTTTTGCTATTTTTGTGTTGGGTTCACTGCTTTACAATTGATGGTGCTGTTACTAAGTATTCCATAATGTGAATTTGCAGTCTCTTCAAACTAGTCAGGAGTCTGCCTTCACAGAAATTTTAAATGTCTTGAGAGCTGTCTGTCATGCACACATGTTGCCTTTGGCACTTACATGGATACCTTTTAGCTATTTTGATCAGGTTATGGATGAAAATACAAAAAATGGTAATAAGGAGGAAAGTTTTATTTTAAAGAAGGAAACCATGCTCTGTATCCAGGAGTCAGCTTGTTATGTCAATGATCAACGAATGCTGGGCTTTTTACATGCTTGTTCAGAGAACTACCTTCAAAAAGAGCAGGGTATTGTAGGAAAAGCAATTCTATCATATCAACCTATTTTCTTTTCTGACATAAAAGCATTTGATGTCCACCACTATCCACTCGCACATCATGCCCGTAAGTTTGGGCTGCATGCTGCTGTTGCAATCAGGCTGAGGAGTACTTACACTGGAAATGACGATTACATACTAGAGTTCTTTCTTCCAGTCAATTGCAGAGGTAGTGACGAACAACAGCTTTTGTTAAACAACCTCTCAGTTACATTGCAGAGGATCTGTAGAAGCTTGAGAACCATTTCAGAAGCTGATGTAGCTGGCTATGATGCCTCTAGAATCAGGATAGATAGATCAGGAATAGATCTCAGTTCAACAAATTCCTCTGAGAAAAATAGTCAAGCAAGACATGGTGAACAAAATTCTGCCAGCTCACTTTCTGATGTCCAAAATATGGGGCCTGATAACCAAAGAGAGGGTTGTCATCTTGGTCAGGTTATATTTGTTATTGTCATCGCTTTACACTTTGAAAACCTTATGTTATGCACAAACATTTACCAACACAAATGGGTTCTCACTTCCAGCCCGAAGAATTGACAACAGAAACATATTGAATAACTGAACTTGTTTCATGCTTTTGATTCACTTTTTATTGTTAATGTTGGTAAAGAGGTAAAATGTTCGGTCCATGAGTACCAACATTCCAATAAGGCAATAACCACAATTTACTTTGAGTGTTAAGCTCTTACAAAAGTTCATGGAGTTATCCATCTTGTTCCTTTGATCAAGTGTTGTCATCAAATTGGGGCTACAAAGATGAATCTTTTGATAACACTGCTCTTTAAGAGATATCAGACCTTCCTTCTAGTTATTTGTGGTCAGATAAGATGCAATCACCTCATTATTTTCTCTGTTGGACTTCACCAAACTTGGCGCTAAGCACTCTTTACATTTTTTTGACTTCTACATGTGACTGCATTTGGTGATGCTGGAGAGCCTCTTAACTTGCATTACACCTATTGATGCTCCTAGAAGAAAATGGCAATCACTGAAGTATTTGAGATAAAGATTGGCATGAATCAATCATGGTCAATTAGTAACCAAAATATACTTCACCTACTGATACTCCTAGATGAAAATGGCAACCATTAAAGCATTTGGAATAAAGATTGATATCAATTAGCAAACATAACATACTTTGTGAATGTTTGCATGTTACGGAGCACGTTGCCTTGTTCTTTTTCTTTTCATGATAATCTTTTTTTCTGTTTACAAGTTAATTTTTCGAACTTTATTGTGCTTTGTTGGATTTACCCCTTTTTCTGTTTCATTCACTTAGAATGCGTCCATAATGTAATTTTCACTTGTGTTAACCTCATGGGCTGGCCGCATGCCAATTGTATTCCACATGTTGAGAAAATTGAATATCAACCTTATGTTGTTACTAGAAAGGCATATTGGTAACTATGGAATTGTTGTAGAGGTGTGTTTGGGATGTGGTATTGATAGGATGTTTAATATATTATTGGCATAGATAACATTTACCATTTGTGAAGCAGCCTTTGTTGCTACTTAGAGGCTTCCAATATCTCATGTAATAGGTAACAAGAATAAGTTCTTAGATATCAGAGTACAGCCTGTTGTTCTGACTTTGTCTTTTGACTAACAACCAGAAATGCAACTGATTGGCTTAAAACGTAAAACTACTTGACTTAGTTGCTAAATTATTTATTTTATGTACTATAGAATGACTTGTTGACTCTTGGTAGCTCATTGGATTCTCCCATTTAAGCTCTACTTTGATCTGATGCTGAAGTTGTTGATTTATCTAGGAACTATATAAACTTCCAGCTAGGAAATGCATGGTGAAGATTTAGTTAATCATTTATCAGTTAAGATATAAATGACAGTTTTTGAAAGTTTAAAATACTGGAATAGTGTGCTTACACCATTTTAGTTCTATGATGCAGATAAATTGTGGTTCAAAAAGGCAGCCAAGGAAATCAAGCAGGAAACTGCAAAAGAATGTTAGCTTGAGTGTTCTTCAGCAATACTATTCTGGAACACTAAAGGATGCTGCAAAAAGCATTGGTGGTGTGTTTCATTTCTTTGATGACCTGTTTCTTGTTCTACCATTGTGTTGAAGTACTTGAATCATAAAGAAATAATCATAACATCAGAAATAATTAGTTACTGATTTCATCATTGGACTGATGAGGCTTTTGCCCATAAAAGAAACTAACATAGAGATCATATGATATTTCATGAAAACATTTTGAATGAAGATGGTCAAAAGTTGAAAACAATTATAGACCCCCTTCCACTATTTGTCTGAGAAAATCACTATCTATATTGCCAACCTTCATAGATTCAGTGGCAACTCGAACACATTACTATTATCTTATGTAGCATTTGTCGTAGTAGACTTGATACTTGATACTTATTAATCATTTCATGCATTTTGTCCAACAACACTAAAAAGAGTAATCATTCCATGCAGTTTGTCCAACAACACTGAAAAGGATATGCAGGGAGAATGGAATTTCAAGGTGGCCATCTCGTAAGATAAAGAAAGTCAATCATTCAGTGCAGAAGATCCAGAGTGTGATAAATTCTGCACCAGGAATACTGGAAAAGTTAAGGTATGATCCCACCACCGGGAGTCTTGTTACAGAAGTCTCCTCACCAGAAATAGAAATATCTTCAGCATCAGCAGGTCTGGGAGTATTGCCCATGTATTCCATTAAAAGATTTGAAAACAAGCAGTTTGAAGGGACATCAGAAGTGGAGAAATGCTTGATTGGTGATAGCCAGCATATGGAGAGTTCAGGTCAACTGAAATTTCTTCGTGGTGAACAAGATAAAGCCCATGTTGCTTCACTTGATCGCTACAATGAATATAAGCATACTTTGGTTGGAGGAGTGTCCAATCTTGCTGAAGCGAGATGTCATCGAGATGGTTCTATCAAAGGTGATATACATTCAGAGAGTCTTGAGCGTCACATGGTGTCAAGGTGCCTATTCTCAAAACTAGCAATGGAAGAGATGCAGACAGAAACTGGTGCATGTGATCAGAACGCAAAAGATAATAGTAGCTTCGGATATGGAAATCCTTGTTCCAACAGGCCAGTCTCATCCAGTGGTAGCTCATCAAGCGGACAAACTGCCAAAAAGAGTGTAGAAACTGATTTGATGCTTGTTGAGACCAGTGAGTTGCCTGTTAATGGTGGCTCTGCCATTTGTGTGAAGGCTACATATAAAGAGGATTTGGTGCGGTTCAAGTTCTATCCGTTCATGGGTTGCAATCAATTGTTTGAGGAAATAGGAAAGCGATTCAACTTGTCAATTGGGACATTCCAGCTCAAGTACAAAGATGACGAAGAAGAGTGGGTCATGTTGGTGACCGACTCTGATCTGCAAGAGTGCATTGAAATGCTGGAGTCATTAGAATCCCAAAGTGTGAGGCTTCTAGTTCAAGATATTCCTAGTGCTGTTGGCAGCTCAGGCAGTAGCAACAGCTTGTTTCTGAAGTCTTGAAAGTTGCCACTGGCATTTGATAAAATCATCTGCAATAGCCAATTGCAAATGCCCATACTAGTCTTTAGAGCAAAAGAAATCTGGTGTCTTATGGGCAGTGGTCAAAACTGTCATTCCGAATTATTGAGGAAGTCTCTCGATTCCCTCTGCACTTTTGATTAATCTTTACATAGCTCTCTCTCTCTCTCTCTCTCTCTCTCTCTCTCTCTCGCAATTGGTTGTTTTCACAAAGAACTTCCTAGCCGCCTTCTACTTCAGCATTATCTTCTAATATGTTATTTAAGATGTGCCTTCTACTTCAGATGCATTTAATGTCAATGTTGTTATTGGATATACAGGACTACCAATATCCATTGTTTTCCTTCAGTTGTTTGGTGATTGCTGCATTCCTAATCTACTAAAATGTTGGTTTCAGCTCAAGCTGGTGGATCATGGATGCATTAAATGTTCACTGAAAACCACAAGGTTTGGATTGATATATTTCAGAGCCATCTGATTCACTTGACATGAGTAAACAAAAGCGCGTTCTCATCATTCCATCATTGAAGCGTAGCATTACTGCATCAGATTTTGCTCTATTTCTTCTCATATCACAATAATTAATCATGATGCCCCACTTAACCATTTATTCTTTAATGTATGTTCACATCATTCAATGATTATTTCTTATTGAAACCACACCTAATCATTCGTAAGCATATATTATTATTTCTTATTTTCCTAGTCATATCTCAATTAGGCAAATTTTTTTATATGTTATTTTTTAGCCATCTAACACCTAAGATTCTTGACTTTATTTACAATTATTATATAAAAAATTCTTTTAATCTAAGAGGCACCCAATTATTACACAAGACTCCTGATCTTCTCTATTTTTAATCAAATAATATATTCAGCTTAAAGCGACATTAAATTAGAACTACAGCTGATAGCACATTAGATTAAAGGGTTTTGTCACTCAAACAAATTGGAAGAAGAACAAGAGTGCATCATCAACATATTCTAGAGCATAGTCATTGTTTACTTCATCTTTACCAGCTGCCATCATTGAATCCTGAAGATAAAATGACACAAAGCTTGGTTCAACTCTGTTCTTCACCTCCAATCCTCCATCTCTTCACTTAATCCAATCCAGGACCATTATGGACCTCTACCATTCAGATCATTTTACACCTGGCTATGGAAGTTCCTTTAGGTTTGGGTGATAGATCAATTCAAAGCATTAAATGTAATATAATTTTAGTGGAAATAGAAGTCACATAGACAAGACATCCTCAACAACATCTCCACATGGAGCAAAACAAGAAAAGAGAAAAGGATTTATATTATGTCACAATCTACTTGAGAGAATTCTTAGTGATAGCAATCTAATCCAATGAAATGTGATTGCACTGATTGTAAATATAAAAAATTATAATATAATATAGTACTATTACGTGAAAAAAATTTAATGTTAGGATTGAGATTAAATAAAAATTAATCATATTTACGATGCATACTTTTAGTGTTATCTACAAATATTTTTATTTGATCTATAATGACACCATCCTTGGATCTGAAAATCACAATGATATCGATTTGTAAGGAAAATTATACTCACATTTTTTCCTCTTCCTATCTTTCACAAGACCATTATGATCAATGAATTAGTGACAAAGAAAAATGAGAAAAAAAATATAATTTATCAATAACTATCATGTATCAACATCTTATAGTCTAGTGTTTTTGTGTTTAATCTACAGGAGGTCCTGTCTATTTACAGAGTAGGGTATAAAATAAATAATTATAAGAGTTCCTTTCATTAATATCATCTCTTAATAAATTTTATCATAATTAAACTTCATTTCTATTTACCGATAACTATCATTGGAATTCAATTAAATCTATAATAAATTATACTTAATTAAATAGGGTTATATAATTTAACATTGATCACCTATTTTAAATGATCAATCACTACGATCACTAAACATATTTTTTATGAAAATAATTTTAAAAATAGCACATAATAAATTAAATATTACAAAATTTATGTAAACTAATTATGGCTAACATAGATGATTTTATAGTATTATCAATCTATACAAGATGCTTGATAAGAAATTACATTCATATGTTATATTACCTCGTTGAACAATTAAAGAAAAAAAATATATTAACTACAAATATGTTTCTAAATATTAAGAATATTTTATAAATTTTGAAAAGACATCTTGATGGTTAGTTAATTATTTGTGTGACTTAAGAGTCCCACAATTAGCATCTAGTGCATAAGAACGAAAAATAAAAATAAAAATCCATAAAACTCAAGTTAATCAATAACTTTAAATTAATAGTTTATACATAAAGTATAATAAAAATAACAATATAAAATACACATAATTTTTCTGACTATATATATATATATATATATTTATTTATTTATTTATGTGTGTGTGTGCGAATAAATGAAAAAACCCCGGTCCAGATATAATCAGGTCAAACCGACCTTTCTTGCGATCGGGTTCGACTTAACTCGAATCGGACGGTCTGAACCGCCACCGAGTTCCTTCGGAGCAGTAACAATACCGGTATCGTTATGGGGTATAAAACGTGAAGCAAAACCCTAACCTCTCTTTCCTTCGCTCGGCCTCCCTTCGCCTCCTCTCTCGTCAGCAGAGTGGTGAAACACCAACAAAGGTAATCGTCCTTCTCCTTCCTCCTGATATTGATCAATCTCGTTTTCAGACGTATCGAAGCTCCTCAATCTATAGCATTTGTTTGATTTCCTCTCTTCTTCCTGTAATATTCGGTATGTTTTTGGTTTGAGATGCTTGTTCCTTTGTATCCTTTACATTTACTCGTGCGAAGTATCAACCCCGTTTTCAAGCGAATCGAGGCTTCTCAATCTCTAGTTTTTGTTAGATTTCCTCTGTTGCTCTCGTAAGAACCTGTAATTTTTAGCTTTAGATAGTTGTTTCTTCGTTTCATTGGTTTCTTCTTTAGTAATTCTTCCAGTTGTATGTGGTTCTTTTTTTTTCTTTTGTGGTAGTACGTTATCATCCGCCTGTGCTTGCTTAAATATGTGCGCTTTTTCTTCAAAACCACTCATGGATTTATTTGCTTTAGTGTCTCCGGCGATCTCTGAATTCGTTGGTGGGGCTTTGTCTTTATTTATGTAACAGTATTTAGGTTCACTTCATTCCCTTCTTTTGGGTTTTCACTTAATATTCCGCTTTTTGTAATCCATAGTGGTGCTTATAGTGTTCTCTTCCTTGGTTTGCTTGACATGTTGCAACGTCAAATGCATAGAGGGAGCCATTTAAATTTATATCTCATTTGAATAAATTTGGTTAGTTTAGGGATACTTTACAATGTCATGAGTTGCCGCATGACAACATCTCTCTACTTTAGTGTTCTAGATTATCCAAGAAGAATAAAAAAAGTCAACACAAAATGATGGAAGAAATTGATCATCAGAAGTCAATCAATCAGATAAATCATAAAAAAGAATGGTTATTCTTCAAATCACATCTGAAATTCCATCTTTCTCAAAAAACAACCATGAGAAAGAGTATATGATTGATTCACTTTGATGGATTTGTAATCTTTCCTCGTTTTTTGTATGTGTTCTTTACTTGAGAAATATAAAAAAAGTGAAAGTGCTCGTAACTAAGGACAATAGAATGATTGAATAAACCGCCATTCTTTTACCACATTATATGTAATTAATGTGAGGTATGAGACCTTCATCGTGTTTTTCCTTAAACTAGAGTGAGTTTCTTTTTTTTTATCTGAATTAGTATCAATTCCTGACTCTCACTGTCTCTCTTGCTCTATTCCCAAATTTAAATATATACATATCGTTTCTTTGCTCGTCATGTGCTTGACCTACATCAAGAATATGCTCCTACTTTGAAATTTTAATTGTTAAACGTGGGATCATGTGCATTGTATAAATTGCATCAAATGAGAATCCATTAGCAGGATTAACTAAAGATCCCCTATGTTAGCACATTCTAATAGATGATGAAGCATCTAAACCAACATTTCCACATGCCAAAAGAACAAATTGGAACATACCATCATTTGACTTGAAATTCATGTTGAACAATGCAATAAAGTTCACTACTGAATCGTAATTTCCAGTGGGTAATTGCAAGATATATACAGCATTTGATGTCTAAAGGCATGATTGAGTGCAGCAGATGCAATTTATGTGTATGGGCTAGGGTTAAGCCAAACCAATATTGGTTAGGTACACAATTCAATTAAGTCTAGCTCCCATCTAAACGTAAATTAAGGGTAAGCGTACTGGAAATGTGTAAAAGGAGTATGGCTTCTACTCAATCTAAATTACAATCCAATTTTGGCATTCTTACATGGCCATGTACCATCATTTTAGCCCTTTTGACTGCCTTTTAGAGAACAGCTGAAACAGATTCTCAATTTCTAAATGATGATAAGTTGCAGCAAAAGTAATATTGGAGAAAAGTTTGTCCTTTTTAAAAGTTCTGATCCTATATTCATCGAATAACTTCTTTCCAAACTCAGCCAATGACAATTTGGCCCACCCAGCCCAATGTTTCTGCATTGGACAAACCTAAGCTGATTTGATTTGTTGGCATAACAATGCCTCAATACATCACTTTTTTCTGTCTTTTGTCTTAATGCCTGGGCTTTTGTGCATATCGACACTTGATTATTGCTTCATTCCAGGCATATAAATGATACAACTTTTAGGACCTCGATTAATTTCTGGAGATAAACTTCTGGTGGTGACCTCGACTACACTACAGCAAATTTCCAGCCAGCCACAGCTCAGCAGCCAATTTTGTTGTGTAGTCAAAATATCTGACCATGCAGCAGCATTAATTGACTTGTAGGGTCTCCAGTCCATGATTTTTTATCTCCAGTATGATAGGCTAAGGCCTTCCATCTTAACTTACCAGCATATCAATTGTCAATAAATTATGGGAAATCTAGCAGAAGCCTGCACCAGGTCACCGAGCCGACATTCTCATTGTGAGACTTGAATGCAAGACAGCTCTTCTGCTTTCATTATCTGCTTCTTTGTTTTGTCATTTTCTTCTCGTCTTCTTGGTATTTGTTACCGAACCAGAAGTTTATACACTTGTTAATATTTGTTGTGTGTGAAATAGGCACTTGGGAAGTATGGTATCATCTGTCTTGAAGATGTCGTGCATGAGATCGCCACAGTGGGATCACATTTCAAGGAGGTTACCAGCTTCCTGTGGCCATTCAAGCTTAAATGCCCAGAACGCAGATTACAGATGAAGAAAAAGCTCTACAAGGAGGGTGGCGATGCAGGCAACCGTGAAGATCACATCAATGAGCTCATTGATAAGCTGAACTAAGAGGGATGAGCTTGTGGTGGTCCATGTCAAGCATGGATGACATCAATTAAACTAGTTTTGCCAGACTTTTTAGCTTTTTATGGCTTGGAAAAGTATTTAGTGGAAATCAGTAATGTTGTATTCCCTGGCATCTTTTTGTTTTCTTCTTTTAACATCAAAATCATAATCGTCTTGTCTTTTTGACTCTTTTAACATCCTCAATAGATTCTTCCACTCGTCATTTTCATAATTTTGTTTTAATGATCATCATTTTTCATTTTTGGCATGGTTAATTGGCTGATTCATCTGTTCTGGTGTTAGACGCTTGTCGTCCGACTTTAATGATCATCTGTTCTGACGTGGGTAACCTTCAGGTCATGGTTTTAAGTGGGGCAAATGTCATATCGCTTGTCGTCCGTCTGCTTGTCCCATCGTGGCCCGAATGGCTACCAAATCCATAAGCGGGTGTGTGTGGTGGGTGCCGCAGTCGCCGGGTGAGGTGAAAATATCATTTTTGACGTATCCATCCGTTAGAAGTTCTGTATTTCTTATAAATTTTGATAGCACATCACTTATGTATTTTTCTTGACATTACGATCTTTACATCATTTTAGATATAATAGCGTATTGTTTTCCTTCAAATACTAATGTTCACATATTCATCTAGAAAATATAAGCTAATTGTGATTAGTGTTAGTTTGTATTAATTAGTTTGTATCTATAATATTCTTATAATTATTAGTGGTTTTGAAAGGATATTAATATCATTGAAAGTAGATTTACCATCATTTATAGATATACACAAGCTTTTGAGAATTTGTTAAATTAAATTTGAAGAAAATAAATAAAAAAACAATAACTTATTTTGGACTAATATTATATTTATATATGTGCAAATTTGCCAGCTGGTGTTCGAAAAAAAGGAAAGACGAGAGAAGAGGGACCCACGCAGATGTCAGTGGGGGACCAACTCCAGTTAGGTGGGCCCCGTCTTTCGTATGGGTAGGCGGGTTCGTCATCTAAATCCGGAAGTACTAATGGCACCCCACAGCCACACCCATGATCTCCCAAGTCCCGACCCAACTGGGTGAGAAATACGGGTGCTCAGTCTGTCTGGGTGCGATAACAGCCATCCCCCCCCCCC
>LVTN01000037.1:0-22489 GCA_001649415.1 Musa itinerans
CCTTCTCCCATCTTGTCGTAGCTGAGGATGTTTTTGCCCACCCCCTCCTCCCCCTCCCTCCCTTGATTTGCTCGCACTCAAAACTCTTCATCATGTGCAAGAAGTGCTTCATTGTCTCCCGTGACTTGTTTGCAATCATGCTCGCCCTATGCTCCAATGGCTTCCCACATGACAACGATGATGTGGATGAGCTCTAGTTAGTGCCCAACATCATACCACAAAGGGTGGCATCCATCGTGTGGGAGGCCATTGGAGCAATTGGGTTGACAATGGACACTGCCCTCTTTGGCACATTGTCCATCGTGTAGGAGGCTATTGTAGCAACGGAATTGGCGATGGATGTCACGCCATAAAGGGTCGCATCCATCGTGCAGGAGACTATTGGAGCAACAGGATTCGTGATGGACATCACCCTTTGTGGCACGACATCCATTGTGCATGAGGCCATTGGAGTAATTAGGTCAGCGATGGATGTCGTCCTCTATGACACAAGATCGAACACTAATCAGAGCTTGTCCACGTCATTAACATTGTGCAGGAGGCCATTGAAGCATAAGGTGAGCATAGTCGTGAACAAGTTGGGGGAGGTGATGGAGCACTTCTTGTGTGTGGTGGAGAGGGCGGGCAATGATGAGGCTAGCAATACGTTCCTCGTGGAGGCAGATAACATCACAATGAGCAAATTTTATCATCATCAGAGGTGGCCAACCAGTTGCATTGATGTCGACACCAGCGACATTGTTGTCCGCTATCACTAACGTCATCCGTCGTCGAACGTTAAAATTATTTTTTTATTTTCATATTTCATAAATAAAATAAATTTGGATGTTTCATTTTATGGTTATAGAAATGTGAATGTAACTTTTAGAAATGTGAATGTAACTTTTCAATGTGTAAAAATCAAAACACTTAAAAGTAACAAACTATAAAAGATATATGTAATTAACCAATTTTATTCGACTGATGACTACTGTGCCACTAAGTTCTGCCCTTTTGTCGGTGGCTAGAATACTGATCGGTAAGACTCGGTTCTTCTCGATAGGAGCGTTAGGCGATGTCCGTTGGAAGCAGCAGCAGCAGGTACCACGCACCTTATCTTTTTCCCTATGCAGATAGGCACCTTTACGAATCACACAAGCTTTCACATCAGACACTTCAAAAGGAACCTCAATCTATTTCCATGATCAAATTAACTTTCAAGTTCATCAATCATGTATTTCACATGTCAAATTTCTCACTGAAGCTACATATTGTTCGTGAAGTTGGGTTTTGATTAGCAAGACAAAATGAAAGGTAGTAAAAGAAATGGTCGATGCAATGGTAGTTATGCAGCAGACATAACACAGTCAATAGCTTCTTTGCAAATTCCTGTCATCGTGGCCTCCGGCCCATATACCTGCAACAGACAAGTCATTGGATGAGCATATGCCCAACGAATCAAATTCAATAAGCGTCTCCCTTCATAGAGAAGAATACTGTGCATCGAGTTACCTCCAGAGGAACTCCGAGCTCCTCGCCCACTTTTCTCATTTTTGCCAGACCAGTCTGATAATTTGGTCCCCCTCTTCTAACATAGATGTGCATCCTTGCTGCCTTTAGCTTTGATTCCTGTGAATAAATATGAAAGAAGTACATCATAAGTTGGAGAAGATACAAATTGGCTGTAATTTGGTGAACTAACCTTCTCTTTCAGTGCCCTGATGATGCCATTGAATGTAGCAGCAACGTCAGTAAAGTTTGCTATACCTCCTCCAATG
Organism: Musa itinerans; assembly: GCA_001649415.1. Taxonomy (NCBI): domain Eukaryota; kingdom Viridiplantae; phylum Streptophyta; class Magnoliopsida; order Zingiberales; family Musaceae; genus Musa; species Musa itinerans. The sequence continues at coordinate 1,758 of LVTN01000037.1, forward strand.
AGAAGAGCTCTCTTACGGCCATCTGGATCGGCGGTTGCACACTGATATGGAGAAAACCATCGTATTCAATGTCAATGCTAAGGAGAAGTCGAACAATGAATGAACCCAAAAGAAGAGACACAAGAGGGATGAGGGAGGGAATTCATACATCAAGAACGACTCTGGCATATTGAAGAACCTCTTCCTCATTTGGAGCACCACTGTACTCCGCATAGTTTCCAAGTTCAGATGCATAGCCCAGATCTCCGACCTAATAAACAATGAATTCAGATTTCAAGGCAGAAATTTCTGTCATAAGGCTTAACAGACTGAAGCAATCTAATGTGATCAAAGTCCTACATAGATTTTGCGAAAAACTGAGATGTGATGGAAGCAAAGCTAACCGTATCAGCATAAATGACACTAGCACCACCACCAGCTACCATTGTCCATATGCGTCCTTTTGGATTTAGAACAGTGAACTTCAAGGAGGCACTGGTCTGCAACAAAGTAATCAAAATCATTTAGTATGCTCAAAACGGAACAGAAAAACATCATGATTACAACTCCAACACACAAAATTGGTTGGTTTGTTAGAACAGGATAGGATTTGTACAGCCAGAAGAAAATTAAATGATATATGCAATCTCCGATCCTGTGCAAGGTCTAGTATATTCTAAAAACACTATGTTATCTATATAAAGAAAACAGTATCAAATCAAGCATAAAGAATTCTCATGACCTCTTGCACATGTCCTGCATCTTCTGACAAGAAGATGCTAGATGTCACCAGAAAAGCTCCATAAGGGAGGCAGTATCAGTTGGTCAATGAGTAATTACCGATTGAGTTGAGACAGCTTATAGAGGTATCTCAAAGTAACAATAATGGAGTGGCAAAAAGAAATGTAAATGCTTTACTGGATATCAGGAACCCTCAGTCCTGCAGCTGTTCCTTTAAAGGTAATGGTGAATTCCTAAACCTTACAGCCGATGGCTCATTGAACAGATCTATCTTTACATTGTAGCATGCTGGTTCACCATTAGTATTATACACAGAAAAGTTAATCCATATGATCACAATTATAAATTGTTGCAGATTTTACAGCAAAAGAGAAGTAACTAAACAGATACAGCATGGTAACATACACAGAATATCAACAAAGAAGCTTAAACTACATATCAGTTGTCATGCACAGATTAACAATTAATGTTTAAAACCATTCTCACTAATATTTTATGGTCAATATACCATAAATCTTGAATGTAGAAAGAAAAATATCAAAATGCAAATCCTTTTTCATCATCATTATTGTGTTCAAAATACACTTGAATAGCATAAGAAAGAAGCTGTTGTATGACTGGAAAAAGACATCCAAATCAAAAATCACTGTCTCCTTCCCTTTTTTAAAGGACAAAGAAAGAAAAAAACCAAAGATCCCCTCCAGAAGTCTTAAGCCCATAGTCATAGTATCAAATAAGTGACCATCAAAGGCTGCAAAGAATTACAAATAAGACCTCTTGGACTTTCCCCAAAACTCTCATATACCTAAGCCGCACGAGTTCAAGATATTTTCATAATCAGATGCCTCCAAAAACATACATGTCCACAAGTAACTCACTGCACTACAGTAGCTGATAGATATAATTTGTTCTTACTGCACTACAGTAGCTCATAGATACAATTTACTTTTATATCATCCAGAAAGTGAAAACCAAACTTCAAAATGTCCAGGAACAAGAAGAAACAATGGGGATGGATCAAAACACAACAAACCAAATACAATTCAAACAGCAGGCAAGCTAGTTAGCTTTAGAAAAGTTCAAGTAACATTATCAATCCAATTAATATCATTTCCAGCATTTTCATGTCTGATAAAAACCAAAACTACTGATAATTCTTTTCTAAGATTTATATCTGCACTCAAATTCAGTTTTGATTCAACGGATGGCATGATTTGGTTTGGAGGTCTCGAAAAAATTTAAAAAGCTCATTGCATAAAGTTTATTAGCAGTAAACTGTTGGACCAGCTAAAATGTCAACTACATCCATCATAATGCTAAATGCAAATGATAATTTAGAGCACAATGAAGTTGGATCTCAAAAGAGGTGAAACAATAAGGAAAATGAAAGAGTAGAAAGCAATGCGCCGAACTGTAGAGTACATGACAACACAAAATTAAGATGTTTCTAATAACATGGGTTATTATAAATACAAAACTTGTCAACTTCCTGTAAAAGGTACCAATTAAATAGAAATGAAAAGATGTAATCATCAATGCTGCTACCTTCTCATCAAGTTCATGAACAAATTTTTCTGTAGGGCTTAGGACTCTTCCAAAAGGAAGTGGGAATTCAATGCCTCCCCACCTACACAGCGTGTTAAATTTCATCAACAAGTTAGTCAAAGAATGTCTTCCATAAGCCAATCTTCAAGTCAAAGAATTATAGCCTACTTTTTGAAGTTCTTGAAAGCAGCTGTATCATCCAATTCTCCTCGCATATCCAGTGGGTATGGTTCACCATTTACCAAAGTAAATGGGTTCATCTCTATAAAACTGAAATCCAAATCTGTAAAAGATGCAAGGGACCAAATCAATGCTAACTATGAATCATGAGCACAAAAATGACACAAGGGGTGACCCAAAAAGCATATCTACCGATTAAGGACACTAAGTAGCAAATAGAAAGATCTATTCAAATATCTCATCAACAAGAAGACTTCTGTAATAACCTATGAACAACAATCTACTTCTTAACATATGTGCATTACCACCTTCTATATCTATATATTGCATATAACATATTTGGAGACAAGAACATAAAAAACAGTCTTGTGTGGGAATCTATTATTAGGTGAACATATACAGTCAGAGATGTTTAATTTCCTGGCTTACCTTGGAACACAGTAAAAACTCCCTTAATAAAGTCCCCTATCTTCCCTCGTACCTGAGCCAATTAATATATAATTTCTGATGGTTACTAGTATAATAAGAAAAGCAAGCAAGCGATAATTTGATGTATAGCTACGAACGAGTGCACCTCACCTCCAATGGAAGCGTTGCGATCAAAGGAGCACATGCCTCGCCTGTCATAGGCTTCTCTGTAGGAAGATATACCGTCTTGACCTTGTCCCAGTTCTCCTCTATTTCAATGCCTCCACACTCTGAGAAGCTGACGGTGCAACCCAGCCTCTCAGACACAATAGAGAGGTAGTATTCTTGATCGTGGGGAACAAATGGCTCGATTATGAACGTGGTGATCGGAGCCTTGCACCCTCCCATCTCAACCTTTGAGCAAAAAGAAAGTATATTAGATTCCATCACACGGTTATCTGATTGCATAAGAAGATCATAAAACAACATAGATCACCTCCACTCCCAGACGTTCCTTGACAAACTGAGCCGCCTGAGCCAGATCTAGGTTGAGAGCCACCAAACCGCTCTTTCCACGCTTGCCGAACAGCATGTCGGGCTTCACGACCAACTTCATGGACGAAAGCCATGGTTCCTTGTTCACCAACTCATTGAAGTCCGTCGATTCCGTCGCCTACATCAACTCAACCATCACGAAAAATAGTCTGAAACCCCTCATTTTGAGGAGCAATTTCGACCGACGCGCGACAACTAGAACGCATTCATCATCCCGTCCAAAGAAATCAGATTCAAACTTCACAGGAAACCGTACGAATCGATCATCGAGAACATAAAACGACCAAACAACCCCGGAAACGGACGATCGTAAGAGATCGATAGACCGAGGCTCTGTTATCGATTGGGGACGGATGAGAGCACCTGGACGGATCGGATCTGGAGATCGATGCCGGCGAGACGCTTGAGGTGCTCCTTGAGGAGACGCTTGGAATCGTACTCCCGGATCTTCTTCCTGGCCATCGCCTCCCTTCTTCGGTTCTTCCGCCCGTGGCTCCAACGGACACGATCACCACGCCCCCAAGCAACGCTAGACATCGCTTTAAATAACGTTCAGAGATGATCAACGAGGAGTATTGTACGGCCCAGATTTGTTTGGCGGGTAGGTGGGCGCTTCGCATCGATGGTAGAGACGGGTTAGCTTTGGCGTACAGTGGCCAATGCATCCACCTACCCCTCGACGGTCGCTAATTGCCGCCGCATAGTTTAATTAATAGTGGAAACTTTATGCGAGATCCGACATCCACCGTCGGTATTGTTCAGGAAAACTATATGAACCGTAGGATTCGGGTGCGCAAATATTGGGCAGGTTATGTACGTCCCACTATTTTTTTGTTTTAATCGAACCGTTCATCTGACCTGATCAAATTAATTTGGAAAAGATAGACGGTGGAGATTAGAAAGTAAGGTGGGAGTACCGTTTTGGAGGGATTACTTAGTAACTCTTTAAATCGTGTGTTGGGAGAGTTAGGTGGCCGTTTAGCGGTGGTTGGGAACTGGATCCTCTCCAGTTATGTTTTAAAATAGGATCTTCCAGTTGTATCGTGGCGATGGCACAGGACACTGTCCGCTGCGTTGGTAGGCGCACGTGCTGTGATGGAAGTTCTCGATTGGGCCGCAAGAAAGCATCTGAGCCAATTTTGTAGATCCGAATTAAAAGTGGCTAAACTGATTACCTTTTCTATTTATTTCATCATTTGCTTATTTGACATTTGAGTAATGTATTATTGATGGTGTTAAAAGAAAAAAAAAATATTGACAACTTGATCAGCCCGACGTTATCCAAACTCGTATACGTAGGGTTGTCCGAGTGAAAACATTAAACTCTCGATATATTACTTGCATGAAGACTAAAATCGAGATATTTGGATCCAATCTCCTTAACGCTCAGTTAATAACATAAAATACATTGAGCTAGACGTGAGTGGTCAATAACATAATATCTTTTTCATCATGTTGAATATTAGATTTTATACATAGTCATAAAGAATAAAATATTCTATAAACTATTACATGAAGAAGCAACTTCTAATAATCTCCCATGACATTCCTAGCCTATAATCATTTACATTAGACGGGCAAACGTGTGAAAAGTAACATTTCATCATTTACTATGGACATTAATTGTATGTTACATGTGACAATGTACTTTCTATATGACCAACATAATAAAGAAATTGATAGGTTTAAAAGTCTTATATTTTGATGATATAAATGTATGTGGACCTCATGAAAACGAATCAAACTACATCCTCATTCCTTCTGCAAATTAGCATTTGATAAATGTAAGAATATCTTCAAATAAAATTTGCAATATCTTCTAGCAATCAGCATGACACAATTAATTAGCTCGGCTGAATTCACTTCCATTAGTTGATACATTAGAAGTCAACTTTATGTTATCTAGATATTACTTTCTTCCTCGTAGGTCAGCACTCGTCCAACTTTTATTTATTGCCCTCACCCCTTCCTTTTTCTTTTTCTTTTTCTCCCCCTTCGTTTTACTGTTCATTTTTTTTTTTTGTCTTACCACCTGTTATCTTCTCGATGCTCTCGATGGAGAATCAGCATGGCTATCTCGGAGACACCAGTTTGTCATGATGGTCCACGTGATGACTATATGAGGTGATCGAAGTCGAAGAAAATCTGATTGGGGAGATTTCCATGTATTGCTTGTACATCTTATATCTGATATTTTGATTTAGGGCCATGTGGCCCGAGCCTCTTAGGGGTTCTAGAGATGAGCTAAGATGAACCTTAGTTTAATTTGGGATCGTGCACAAGCAATCAATCGGAGACACCAGTTTGTCATGATGGTCCACGTGATGACTATATGAGGTGATCGAAGTCGAAGAAAATCTGATTGGGGAGATTTCCATGTATTGCTTGTACATCTGAGATTTTGATTTAGGGCCATGCGGCCCGAGCCTCCTAGGGTTCTAGAGATAAGCCAAGATGCATCTTGGTTTTATTAGGGATCATGCACAAGCAATCAATGATGGGAGAGTTCTCGATCTAATCCTTTCGATGATAAAATTAGTAGTGGAGTTGAAACAATAGAAATCTTTGATCTGGGATCCCTATTGAAGCTTGAGGGACTGACCTTTATAGTAAAAATCTTGGTCCGGAATCCCTATTGAAGCTTGAGGGACTGACCTTTATACCTGATAATGGTTGATCCGAGTGGACTTGTATGTCATTCAGAGGTTTATTCATGCCAATAATCAATTGGTACATCTCCCTCTGACACGTTGTCAGTGAAGAATGATTACCAGAGCATCACTTGTCAGGGCCTAGGATAAGTAGATAATAATCGTCTGCCCTAAGCGAAAAAGAAAGAAATAAACTTTGCCATTAGGAGTTAATACTGTGACTTTCCAAAACTACTAACTGGTCAAGGGCAAAAGATCATGACCTTGCTGCTCATCGATGAGGAAGGGAGAGGTGTGGGTTCTTCTGCCCACGTCTTCGTCCAGGTGATGATGAGTTATCGAGTCAGTTAGCATATCAATACTTTCATCTTATTGATGAGAGAGATAGACTTGTTGTATCTTCTTTATAGCTTCATTTTACTGAACTATACAATAAGCTTCATGTAAAATATATGAAAATAACTCTCAGGATGCGAAGAATATTCTTTGGCGTTCCCATGAATCGTTTCTGCAACAATTGCACATCTAGATAGATTCCAGTGGATGCATGTCTGGGCACAAGCTTCATCTTTATAGGACAAGGGACATTAATTTGATGCTTTGAGATGCGTGAGAGGTGTAAGCAAAAAAAATTATAATATGCTATATTAACTGTGAGATGTTTTCTTATTGTTTTCAGTCCCTAGAGGTCCTGTCTATATATAGATATATATAGGGGAGAGCAAAATGTCTGGTTAGTTATGAAATAATTTAAATGGATTTCTGACCAAAATATTTTATCAAAATTTAATTAATTATATTATGTATATCTTATTTAATAATAAAGAACTTCAAAATCTAACCAGAGGAACTCGTGACTCGTATCTTTTGACCGATCGAAGAACACCCACCGTCGTGACATTTTTATGGGCGATTTTATGAAAACGTCCTTTGCACTTTCACTTATTCTCACTTATAACCCTGACAGCCAAATGTTGCATAGAGAGAGGCCTTAAGTGGGAATAAAACCCAAAGGGAGCCTTAATTGAGAATAAAATAAAAGGGGCATTTTCTGGGATAATATTTGGTATTGTCTGTGTTTTGTTCCGTGAATTGTGAATAGAAGAGGTGAAATGTCAACGGGATCTGTAAATTAAATTTATATGAAGGCTTAAAATGAAAAATTTTAAACCTCGACGTTCACACCCTCTGTAAATAAAAGCCCGTAAAGGGTTAAAGCGAAAAATACTAGAAAAAGACAAATGAAAGCTCGAGCTCGTGTTCACACTAGTCTCATTTCTCTCCTCAACCCCGAGGTGAGAGTGCGACGGTCGAGAGAGAGAGGGGGGAACGTCAAATCTTCGATCTCTTGATGATCTGTTTCCCAGTGATTCTTGTTGCCTGATCGGTGGCTGAATTTCTCTTCGGTGAGAATCGCAGCCCGAACCCTTCTTTCTTATTCTGTTTTACAGGTTTTTAGGTTTGAGCTTGCTATGATCTTCTCCCAGTTGTTGATCTGATAGATCCGTGCTCTCTCGACCTTTTGTGGTAGTTTTTATCCGTCTTTGTGTTCAGATCTGTTATGATTTCGACTGTCAGAGCAGATCGAACGAGATCTTATTAGGGTTTGCCGCTTTACATTTTTTGGTCCTTTGTTGCCGATGGAAGCTCGTTGCTTAAGCCTTGTTTTTTCCTTCTAGATCCAGGGTTTGTGTTATGGTCTGAATCAGCTGCTCTTGCTCTTGTATATAGAGTATTTCGTTATAGTTGCTGCAGATATGAGTTAGATATGCTTGAGCTTCCCTAGTGATCACGGAGCTCTTTGTTTGACTGACGTTCAAACGTTGTTTGAGGATAGTATCATTACATGTTTGTGTTTCATGATGAAGAAGTGAAATGTCATAGCAGAGGTCATGGCTGATCTTTTATGGGAATCTTAGTTTGAGAAGACCAGTTACGTGGTTGGGAAGTTTCACAATGGACTCCCTTTTCAGTGGTATTCACGGATGGCAATGGTAAAACTGGAACCTAGATCAACCAAAATGTCTAAGATGATGTCCATTGATTAAGTGGTTGATGATTTCGTTTGTTAGTCTTTATAAGTTGCTAAAATTAGGTGAAGCTGTAGACTGGGGATTTGGTCCTTTATGATCTGGGAGATCAGGGTTCAAGTCTTGGAAATAATCTTTCTAAATATAGAAGGAAGACTGCATACATTGATCATCCCCACACCTGATATTAACAAGAGCCTCATGAACTGGGCATGCCTCTTTTGTGGGCTGGGTATTTCTGTGTGATTGTCATCAGATATTGCTTTTAGGGATATGTTTTCAAGAATGGGTTTGTTATGATAGGGACCAGTAAGCTAATTTCTGTGGCTGATTAATGATGCTGGAAATTAATGACAGTTAATTTGGTCAAAGGCAACACACATTGACTCATCGCATGAAATTTAGTGTTCCTTTGCTAGCTTTTGCTGCACTTCATTAATTTCTGTGGATGATTAATGACGCTGGAAATGAATGACAGTTAACTTGGTCAAAGGCACCATACATTGACTCGTTGTATGAAATTTAGTGTTCCTTTGCTAGCTTTGGTGCACTTTACTGCTATATGTTGTATCTAAATGGAAAGTTGAAAGACGTAACGTTGTACTTATTTTAGCTGTTTTATTCTGTTGTTTGGTAGCTATTATCAATTCGATGTAATGTGAGCAAAGTTGAGAGTTGGTTAAACATTTTCTTGGCCTCCTCTGTTGATCTACAGAAACAAGTTCTATCTTTTACATGCCTTCAGATATAAATTTGTTTCTCTTTATCTGTTTGAGTATCTGCTTTGATGTAGATGTTTGTAACCACTGTATGTTTATGAGCCTAATTCTCAATTATTTGTACAACATTGAGCATTGCATGAGGTTCTTTTGAATCTGCATTCGAGAAATTTTGCCTCTAAGGTTCGTCTTAATGACATGAATTCTGGTTTCTTTATAGGTACTTGTTCTCGGGATCCGTTTCTTTTATATGAGGAACTGTTTACAGAGATCATTAAATTACCTTCTGTACTGAATGGCTTCAATTAGCTTGCCACCATCATCAGGGCTGAAAGATACCACTGGTAGTAGTGTTTCTGTGGACACTTTGCCAGATGCAATGAATGTTATGAAAATAAAAGATGATAAGGTAAGGAAATACACTGAGTGATGAATTGAACCATTGCTGCTTTATCTATTTCCCATTATTGTAAGTGGAAAAAATGCTGCAATTATTTGAGAAGCAAACATGTGGATCAGTAATTATTTATACGGTAATTGTAGGAAGCGGAAGCTACTGTAGTTGATGGAAACGGGACAGAGACAGGTCATATAATTGTGACAACTATAGGCGGCAGAAATGGCCAGCCAAAACAGGTAAATTTGCTAGCTCTGTGAATATTTCCAAGTGAATTGATTCTAAAAATACCTGTTACCTGATGTTGCTCATCCAATTCATCATCATTGTTTTGCATTTGTCAGTTTCTACTCCTCCTTTGTTAACTTATTTTGGATGCCTGGCAGACTATAAGCTACATGGCTGAGCGTGTTGTCGGGCATGGATCTTTTGGAGTCGTATTCCAGGTGAGTTTAGCAGTTTCCTTGTCTGCTAGAATTGTAACTTATGTGGTTGTGATTGGTGAGAGCAGATTGTAGTCATGAATTCTGACTGTTGGCACTTATGCTTATATCAAGTTTTTTAGGATTACCTGTGGCTCTGCAATATTGTGTATTTATCTGTTCTACTAATCATTTTTCTACCTTTAGGCAAAATGTCTAGAGACGGTTGAGACAGTAGCTATAAAGAAGGTTCTTCAAGACAAGAGGTACAAGAACCGTGAGTTGCAAACCATGCGTCTTCTTGATCATCCAAATGTCGTTTGCTTAAAACATTGCTTCTTTTCAACAACTGAAAAAGAAGAGCTTTATCTTAACTTGGTTCTTGAGTACGTACCTGAGACTCTTCATCGAGTAATCAAGCACTATAACAAGATGAATCAGCGTATGCCATTGATATACGTGAAACTTTATATGTATCAGGTAAATTTAAACTTCTTTTGTCAGGCTTCATTTGACAAATCGTTTTATTGGGAAAGTTCATTTGAAACAAAGTTTTTCCATTTACCGTGTTTACTTTCAACATTAGATTTGTGTTCGTTTGAGTCGTTCTCATAGGCTGCTCTTGTGATTTTCTTAAAGTGCTATGTTGTTATTATTGCCATCCAGTTATTAATTGAATGAACCAACTCTTGAAAGTACCAATGGAACATGACCTGATTCTTCCTTTGTATTGACAGATTTGTAGAGCATTGGCTTATATTCATGGAAGCATTGGAGTGTGCCACAGAGACATCAAACCACAAAATCTTTTGGTATATATTTTACCATTTTCTTGTGTCCATCTTTCTGGATAGAATATTGAGCTTCATAACCATTTCCCTGTCTTGAAGGATAAGGAAAATAGATGTATTTGATTTGATGTTCATAATGTTGTTCAAATAAGGATTACTTGGAATCTTTAATTTGTGTCAAACTAACACATGGAAGTTAGTTTCCATATGAAAAGATGTATGTGTATTTGTTTGACATGTTGAAGTGCATATATAATTGTTCTAGTTGTTCTACATGGTATTTATTGTATATTTACACAGTATCTTTTGCCTATACCTTTCCCAGGTTAATTTATATAATGATGCATATAGCTATATACGTTGATGTGCTTTTGATACGTATTGTTATACTTCTGTAATTATATTAGGTTTTTGTAGTTTAAGTAATATAATTTCTTTTAACTTTTTCCTGTAACAGGTCAACCCACATACACATCAGTTGAAACTATGTGACTTTGGGAGTGCCAAAGTTTTGGTACATCTTCATCCTTTCTGTCGATCCATCAATATTTTTCTTGAATACCTGTGTCTGGATATAGATGACTTTTTTGTTTTAACAGGTGAAAGGGGAACCAAATATATCATACATATGTTCCAGATATTATCGAGCTCCTGAGCTTATATTTGGTGCCACCGAGTATACAACAGCAATTGACATCTGGTCAGCTGGTTGTGTTCTTGCTGAACTTCTTCTAGGACAGGTATTACTGCCTTGTAGCATGTTTTGAATACCATTTTGGTATCAGTTTCAATGTATTGTTGAATTGATCTGTAGTTGACACTGACATGTACCACCATCTGATATCATTTGGTTCAATACTGATTATTGGTCGGCCTGGTACATACCAATCAATCTATACTCGGTTCAATCTGTATCCTAAACCATGTTTTGTAGTACTCTAGAAGAATATGAAAAATGCAAATGATTTCTTTGGACATGTCAACAGCCTTTGTTTCCTGGTGAGAGTGGAGTCGACCAACTCGTTGAAATTATCAAGGTGCCATTCGCAGTTTGCATTTATACTTTTTAGATGTATCATTGGTACCACGATTTTTATTTCATCTGTTCTTTTGGCATGGTGCAGATTTTGGGTACCCCAACAAGAGAAGAAATCAAATGCATGAATCCAAATTACACTGAGTTTAAGTTTCCACATATCAAAGCTCACCCATGGCACAAGGTAAATTTAGTTAGCATTTCATCATCTTATTTGTTTTCAATTTCAAATCACTTCTATTTTCTTTTAGCTCTCCTGTCTACCGTTTTAACCAGATATTGTACTCTTGTCAGATTTTTCATAAAAGAACACCACCTGAAGCAGTAGATCTTGTCTCTAGGCTTCTTCAATATTCTCCAAACTTAAGGAGCACGGCTGTGAGTTGGCACACTTTTTAACTACTGTAGCCAAGGACTTAAATTAATCCACGTAGAAATTTGGGATGTCTTAGTAAGTTGCTATTCATGCAGTTGGAAGCACTGATCCATCCATTCTTTGATGAGCTTCGAGATCCAAGTGCTCGATTACCAAATGGTCGATATCTACCTCCACTCTTCAACTTCAAGCCTAATGGTAAGTCAGGGATGGAACATCCCTTCTGCATAACATTATTCTTTTGCTACCCTCTTTTCATTCATCCTTTCACCCTCTTGAAAATCATATTTCTTTATTGGCAATGCATGATTATAAACAGAGTTAAAGGGTGTTCCGACGGAGATTGTATCAAAATTGATTCCGGAGCACGCAAGAAAGCAATGCGCCTTCTTAGGGCTGTGATTTGTTGAATCATGTCACTAGAAAATAGTTTGTGTATCTATATACGGTAGAAAGGAAAAATACTTATCTCTTAATTATTAGCATCGTGTGTGACCTCTTAAGTCTGTTTCTTGTTGTTATTGTCATTGACATCTCTGTCCTTCTCCTTGTCTTTGTTTAGTCTACTTTGTATTACTGTATTGTGGAGTATCAGCACTGCAGATTGTAAGGTATGCTCTTGGGTCCTTGGAACATTGTTCAGTGTCTTTGTAACCTATGCTTTTTCTCACACTATATTTAGATATTGTTAGAGAAATCTTGTTGTTTGCTTAAGACTTCAATCAAAACAAATCCTTGCCTCTGTTGTCTCTATATATATTTATATTCAAGTTGATAGCTGAGGTATTGTATTGGTAAAAACTCTAAACCACTATGAAAGACCCATTTCCTGTTGTATAATTATGTCATGGATTTGGTTAATAATGTGAATCCAATTAAAGTTTGGCTTTGGCATGATATTTTGCAGAGTCTACTGTATTACTTCCTTTCCTAGTTTTTTCCATAAAGTAGCAGACTATAAATCATTATTGGATATAAATGCCTCTTTTTCAGCAAGTTTGTTTTTTCTTTACTTGGTAATTAAATATGCTTCTTGTTCTCTTACCAAGTGCTCATTTTCAGTGCTTTATTGTCTTGATTCTCAGCAGTATCACTGTAACCTTTGGATAAGATTTTAGATTTCAAGAAATCTCAAAAATGTCCATTGAACTCTTTTTTTTTTCTATAATATCTTAAATAAATGTACTTTTTCAGGATTTATTGATTCTAGCTGTTCTTGTGTTTGTTGGTTGAAATTTGCAGTCTCTTTCTTGGTTGTCTGCATCATGCATTTGATTGGCAAATGAGTGCTGGTGTAGTTGGATTTCTAGGTTCTTAGTGCTATATATTTCTCCAGAGAGCAGCTGCTCCTTCTCTGTGCCATGTTGTTCTGGCTCGATATTTGGCTGAATCATTTCTTATTAGTTGAAGCTTGCTTCAACACCCACCTTATGTAAATTATGCTGATTCAAAGACGCCATACATCTCGACCATTCACTGGTTTCCTACAAAATTTGCACTTGAGAAACTAGTCAACGAGTGGGCACTCGCCTTCTGCCCTCCTTTTTGACCTCCTAGTGGTCCTTGAAATGAATGGTCGACACCTTTGGCTCGAACACGAAAAGAGGAATGCTTCGCGTTCACACATGTGACACAATTTCTATATGTTTGATCGGTTGTTCAACATAAATTACGGGAAAAATATTATGAAAAACTCTTTTTTGAATAAATAATACTTGTCTTCATTAAAATTCTCCGACTTACACGAGTAGTGTATTGTCTTTTTTCTTATTTTTCCCATTAGTTGACCAACAAAGTGACACAATCGTCGCTACAGCTCATCACCCAATTGCTAAGCTCAGAGATCCGCAGCTGCATGGGGCCCGCGATTGCGACCTATAAGGACTTCCTCTTGTGCTTGGTTGCTTGACAGAGACACGCGAGCACCTCATTCTCGTTGCCTCGGAACACTCTGACGAACCTCCACGCAATCACCCACGAAAAGTCATCCGGGCGGTGTTTCCTCCACGGAGCCAGATCAGCAGCGGGGCGTCTCGTCTCGCCCCCCTATTCTGGAAGCTTCTCAATCCTACCCTCGTGACTCCGTTTTGTAGAAGGTGTCCGTTCCCAAGAAAGCAGGGAAGAGACGAGTCCGGTACGAGGCGCTCCTTTGCTTGGCCACCAACACGAAGCAAGCAAGCGCCAGGAAACAGCCCCCGTGAGGGCAGCTGCTGCGGCGGCGGCGGAAGAAGGTGACCGATGGCGGTGGAAGCAGAGGCTTCGGCCGCGGACTTCGCCCTTTCCGAGACCAATATCAACTGGGACAGGTCCGCTCCGCTTCTTCCTTTCCTCCTTGTCTCCAAGGTTCCCATTCTTTTTCTTTCGACTTCTTTTGGAGGATATCTTGATCGTATACTCGAGCCAAGGAGTCTGTAGTTCGTTTCCTGGATTTCTTGATCGTGTATTCTAGGCAAGTAGTCTATAGTTGGTTCGTACCAAGGAGTCTGTAGTTCGTTTCCCGGATTTTATTCTAGGCAAGTAGTCTATAGTTGGTTCGTTTTATTTCTTGATCGTATACTTGAGCTAAGTAGCATGTACTCCGTTTCTTGGATTTCTTGATCGTATACTCGAGCCAAGGAGTCCGTAGTTCGTTTCTTGGGTTCCTTGATCGTGTATTCAAGCAGTGTATAGTTGGTTCCTTCTATTTCTTGATCGTATTCTTGAGCCACATAGCATGTGGTTTGATTCCTGGATTTCTTCATCGTATAATTTGAGCCTCGTAGTATATAGTTCGTTTCTTGGATATCTTGATCGTGTACTTGACCAAGTAGTCTACAGCGCTTGGCGGATGGGGAACAAAAAGGAAGTTAAAACCCTAATAAGGTCTCGTCGTACGAGCCAGGATTATTTACACAACTTCACTTAAAACATCCTAGCTAGCGATCGCATATCCATTTACTAATTTTTGGAGTTCAAACAATCATCATCAATTTTCTTTTTACCGTTCAGTACTATTAAGCAACAATGTAGCCATTCTAGCATGGATTGGTTGAGATAATTACTTTTACAAAGATGCGATCATTCTCTCTAGATCAATTGACTAATAGCAGAACCCCAAAACCTCAAACTGAAAGTAAGAATGTCGCTCTGCTGCCTTTAAAATGCAGGAGATTTTGAAAATAAATCGCTTTCAACAATCGAGTCTTAGATCTCATATGATTTCTTGTAACTGCTGTTTCCGATTGGATCAAAGATCACACTGATTAGTATGCAACAGTTCTGTTAATAAGTTGTAAATGTTGTCCGGTAGCAAAATTCACAAAGCATTATTATGAGAATCATCTGTCATATCATCATTGACAACATCTGATTCCTTTTATATCAAATTCAGGTTATTGACAGCATAACCCCTCGAGTTGGGAACGCCTCACAGAGGGTTTTTAGGAGAAGTGACTATGAAAATTAGGTGATCAGATAATGACGTTTTTGCTGTTGAAGAAATAATTTCTATGGGATAAAAGATTACTTCTAAGGCTATATATATATATATATATATATCTGGCTTTTTCAGTGAATCTTGTCCTGTCATAATATATCTAAATGCTGCTGATTTGTGCTGCGTGCTTTTTTACTCATGATGTACGGAGAAGTGACTATGAAAATTAGGTGATCAGATAATGACGTTTTTGCTGTTGAAGAAATAATTTCTATGGGATAAAAGATTACTTCTAAGGCTATATATATATATATATATATATATCTGGCTTTTTCAGTGAATCTTGTCCTGTCATAATATATCTAAATGCTGCTGATTTGTGCTGCGTGCTTTTTTACTCATGATGTACCTAAAGGCTGTTCTTTCTTCTCCAAATCAAGATCTTAGATCAGCTCAGGTAGGACTAATATAGTGACCCAGGGGATTGCATCAGATGTATCCTAGATTTGTGTCTTAAAAAGTTCAAATTTAATCCGGACTTGAGACCATGTGATGTGTGTATTTTGGGTGGTATGCATGACTTGCAAAAACTGCTTTAGGTTTCTAATGCTTGGCAATTATTGGTTAAAAGGTCAAACAAAATAAAAGCCAGTGGGTTTACATAATGAGGAAAATAATTGGGTGTCAACTTTACTTAGATTTATAAAAACCTAATTAGGTTAACCAATCAATGCAATTGGAATTATCCAGTTTTAAATGGACATCATAACCCTTAAAAGGTCAGTGAACGAGAACTGTTGTGGCATTGGGAATTATTTGAACTCATTTCGCCCATTTATCAGGTGATTTCGTCAGTTTCAATGAAGTCGTCATAAGTCTAAGCCAGGTTTGTTGGGTGCTCTAAGAGCTAATTTATATATTGTGTTGAATGAGTTAAAATGACCCTTAAAAGGCCAGTGTAGACTTATCTAAGAGCTAATTTATATAATGTGTTGAATGAGTTTCTGCTTTATTGCCGATCTGTGTTGTTAGTATAGAGCACTTCATTCTGATAAATATGTACATCTTCAACTCCACTCACTGAAAAGTGGGAGGTCTAGAATGTTTCTGCTTATCTATTTCTGGTTTTAGAAGTCACTTCTCAAAGTGTATCTCTCATGTAGATGGAAGTATTACTCTGCTTAACTATGTGTGTGTGCATGGAGCCATGGACATCTGTGTTGTTTCTCTTTTTCCCTCAAACATAATAGTTCTTTTGATGTTGTTCATGTACATCTCATTAATCTCTTTTGAATTTATAAGAAATGTCAGTGTGTCTGGAAGCTTCTGACAGTCCAAAGATCTAACTATTTTTTTGTTTTACTTTGGTGTTAAGGTTGGACAAGACAAAGTTCCATGTCATTGGTGCCGTCCTCTTTACGTTTCAGTCTGGGTTATTACATCCAACAGCCGTTGTTAAGACTAGAATGCAAGTTGCTGAAGCTGGGTTATCGCACATGCATGGAATCTCTGTGTTTAAAAGAATACTAAGACATGATGGAATTCCTGGACTTTATAGAGGTTTTGCTACCTCTGCCATTGGATCATTGCCAGGTCGAGTGCTGGCTCTTACATCACTTGAAGTATCTAAAGATATAATGTTAAAAAACACAGAGGGTCTGAATGTCTCCGAGGCAACACGTATTGCTTTGTCTAATGGAGTGGCAGGATTGGTCTCAAACATAGTTTCATGTGTTTATTTTGTACCCTTGGATGTGGTAAGTTCTCTTCATTCCACTCATTAATTGTTTTGCAATTTGGAACTCCAAACATCCAATTTACCTTAACACGTTTTTAAATGTACTAAAATTGATTCCCTGATTAGGGACCATAATTCACATTCTTCCAGCTTGTCATAGATGATAACAAAGGGGATAATAATTAAAAATAAATATATGAAATTTGTGCTTGGGCACATCGTTGATGTTGTTTTAGTTGTTACCTATTTGCTGTTGAAGTTGAATCAACAAAAATATGATCATTTGTTGCATGATCTGGACTCCCTAAATCCTTCCTTTGTTAGAGCTTAGACTCTTCATGTTGTTGTCCCATTCAAAAATGTTAGTATTGACTACTTAGGCATAGATATAGTATGTGATCCATCTTTTAGGGGAAACTGGAAAGAGCAGTGTAGTATCTTTGTCTTCAAAATTTCTAATAATCAATTAAGAGTCAACATCGTTTAGGGTTGTAGAGGAAAAGGTTGAATTTGTGCCTTGTTAAAAATGTCCTGGTTTCATAAGTGTTATTTGTGCACAGCCTTTCTTCTCTCTACATGAAACCAGAATCTAAGTAATTTGGTTTGTTGCATTGCTTTGTTTATTCTTGGTAAAATCACAGTCGGTTTGCAAATTAGATTAGTGCTATTTCAAGGGTGTTCCTTTTTTAGGGGAGGGATGGAGTGGTTGGTGCACTTCAAAAGGGACAAAAAAATTTATGAAAAGCATAGGTGTCATGGGGGGTAGTTGTGATCAACACAAGCTTACTAGATTTACCTGAGGATTCTGCACATTCTTGTACTTAAACCTAGGTTCTGTTGGTGTTTCTAGATTTCTCAGAGACTGATGGTCCAAGGCCTACCCGAAATGACTAAATATAATGGCCCTTTTGATGTCATCTGCAAAGTGATGAAGAAAGAAGGAATTCGTGGTCTTTATAGAGGGTTTGGGATGACAGTAGCAACCCAGTCACCTGCAACTGCTCTTTGGTGGGGTGCTTATGGTGCTGCTCAACATGTTATTTGGAGGTACATTTATCACAGTATGTTCCCTTTATTTATTTAGGTTGGATTTGTTCAGAAATTACATGCAGCATGCATATCTTAGGTTGGCTTATAATGTGTATGCGCAAACATCTGTTATCATTTTTCTTGGACAGGAGCCTGGGCTATGGAAATGATGTGGAGCAAAAACCATCTCAGTTACAGCTAGTAACTGTTCAGGCAACAGCCGGAACACTGGCTAGTGCTTGTTCATCAGTTATCACTACTCCGATAGATACAGTCAAGACACGTCTGCAGGTATATTTAGTCCTATCTTGTTCAAATACTCACTGATAGTGCCAAACTTTATTCTTTTGAAGAAAATAATGTACAGATAGGTGTCATAAAACATGTTTGCTACTCTGCTACAGTCACTTTGACATTCGTAATATCAGAAACTAAGAGGCTGATGATCTTGGTTGTTCAAGAGAGTCAGCACGTTCAGTCAAGAATACGGATGTCTTCTTTTCTCTTAAAATAACAGCTCTTTTCCCTTAGAGGTAATCATTCGACATAAATTTTCACTGAATCCTCTAATGGAACCCAAAGTGCACAGTTTTGAAGGGCACTTAGCTCCAAGTCTTTTAACATGGTGCATTGGAGGGGAAAAAAAGAACTTTTATTGTATTTCATCAGAATATTGTCTCTGTCATCTAATGGTTCAGAATCCTCTTTGTACAACAAGATTAGTTGCTACAGTTTCTTGTTATAGAAGTAGATGGAGAAGTAAAATAAAAAGAGACTTTTGACCTTAGAAAATCATAGCATCTTCATGGTTGCTTGAAGCTGAAGATTTTCTTCCTATGACCTAGGTCATGAACGATTATGTGGGAAGGCCATCAGTTATGAAGACAACAAGGAGGCTCCTCGAGGACGATGGTTGGAGAGGGTTCTACAGAGGATTCGGACCCAGGTTCTTAAACATGTCACTTTGGGGCACCTCAATGATCGTGACGTACGAACTAATAAGTGAGACTTAAAATTCCCACTGATAAATCTGTTGCAATTACACTTTCGGAATCGTTACTTATGAATTTGGCTTTGTATAGTTGCATCTATAGTTTTTTGTTTTCTTTTTCTTTTTGATTTGCAGTGAGAAATCTTCTGAACTTATCTTTTGTTTTCGATGCTGTGCTGCCAGAGCGGCTGTCCTTGAAACACTGAATAATAATCGCAACTGGCTGAGATATGAGGCCACATCGACCATGCTGTTCAAGGGAGAGGTGTGCTGATGGGCTGCTGCTTTTGAAGTTGTGGTAAGCTGATGTTGAAAAATGCCTTGCTCTCTGCACTTTGGATGTCAACAGGGGGAGGGGATGCCACTTGTGCCATGCTTCTGTTGATGAGGGCAGTAAGCTGACCTGTTGTGGCTAAATGATCCAGGGTGGTTGATGGCCTTAGGTGCAGCTCGCGCTGACTGGAACTCCTGCTAATCACCGACGTTGTGCGTGACTGGTCGATTGATTACAAATTATTCGAGTAAATCCAGAGGTAACCGGATCACAATGCTGAACTGGAATTTCCCTTGAAAAATAGTTAAGAAAAAGGAAGCAGTTTCTTTTGATGGCTCCAACTTTGTTTGGATGTTAATAATACACTTGAAGCTGAGGGGGTTCCGAAGACAAAAGAAATACAAAAGTAATATTTGCTAGAATATGCATAATGGATAGGGGTATTGACAAACACTCGGAGCTCATGTAGCGTTGATCTCCTTTGTGAAGGGACTTTTGTTGGCTCTGGCATCCAAGGACAGGAGGATTGCTGAAAACTTTCGACGCCTCTTCTTTGTCTCGCTTAGTAGATTTGCTCTTTGGATGAACCCATCCAATCTCCTGAAACATGGGTTGCAACACTCATCAATGGGGATCTCCATTCTCTCCATTTGGGATGGACGACCAAAATCTGATCGAATAAAAATATTCATGAACTTTCAAGACAAAACCCAGAGAAGCATGGGTTTCGACAATAGGAGGAAATTTTAGTCCCAAGGTCAACCTCCCATCGACTCTGTTCCAACCAGCGGAGCGGTACAAGGCATCGAATTTTCAGGCGTTGCGTTAGTACAATCCTTTCACATCGCCAATTCACTGTGACCGTCGTTTCAGAATCAAATCCTTGTTTTCTGTTCATATCACAGTATCAGCACTCAAAATAGATGGTAAAAAGAAAGACTGGTACTGCATAAGATGAGGACGATGATAGAAAGGGTAAGAGATAAAGCATCATAGCAGGTCAGCTGGACTCGCCGGCCGGACTGCACAGGCGCCGCTACAATGACGGTCTGATTCATCGACAAAGACTAAGAAGACAGAAAGAATCGGTGGTTTTATGTATCCCTTCGCAGCGGCAGGTGCCTTAGGATCGGTGCAAGCATGATGTGAGTTACAAACCGTCCGATCATGGGCCCGCTTGGATCAATGTTCATCCAAAAAAAATCATCAGTAAACATGGAAACAGAAAGGTCAAACAAAAGATTCCAAGGGTCACGAGGAATGCAAACATAGATTTAAGATGTGATCTTAGTGAAACAACTGCCACCTATCACCAACACATGAAAGTTACTAACTTGTACAAAGCCTAACACACTGTCAAACAATGCATGCAGATCCAATCTATCATCCCCAATCAGGCTATCTAAAACCCTAATAAACACCAAGTAATGGAGGAGGGGGGGGGGGGGTGGGCTT
>LVTN01000037.1:22635-85125 GCA_001649415.1 Musa itinerans
TTATGTTTAGAGAGGAGTGTGGGTGGGCGGAGGGGGGGGGGGGGTTGCTCTTATAAAAAGTTCAAACAAAAGTCATTTGGACAACAGGTCAGATCACCAATGTACTATCGCTTTGGTGGCCTCTCATCGTCGTCGTCGCCTTTGCTGTCATCATCTGAATCATCCTTGGCTGATCTTTTCCTCTTTGGTGAGGTACCATCCTTGACGGAACCACCACCACCATGAACCTGATGATCATCTTCATCATCGTCGTCGGTTTCTTCACCTGCCTCAAAGTCGCTCGCGTCTTCCTCATCCTCTGCACGACCCACTGGCGGCACAAGGTACTTGGGTCCCAGTTCCTCCTAGAGTGTTCGACGGCATAGAAGATGTGAGCAAGAGGAGCATCATGTACAAAAGACCAATCATGTGTTGGAACATAAAATAGAGCCAAACATGTGCCAATTCACGGAAACTACTAAGAGCTAACTCAGCAATGAATTTTGGTGATTTTGCTATTTAGAAAAAGAGAGTAAATCAAAGCACATGACATGCTTGGTAACGTTGATTTAGCATAATCTCAACTCTGAAAGTGAAGTGTTCACTGCCATTTTTTTTTTTTTTGAAGATTATCATGATGGAAGCTATTTTTGTACAAGTTCATGTGCTGTGCTCTTCTCAAACAAATAATTCTCCAGCCTCCTTTTGTTACCAAACTTGCTTTTACTTCAAGAACCAATAAAAAAGATAAGGAGCTTTTAGGTAACTTTTGAAGCATCATAAAATGAGCCAAGATAAAAGGAAATAATAGCTTGATATGTACCATGGAGAATCCATATAAAGATGGCAGTAGTGCTGAATATTTCATGAAGCACCGGCATCACTTTGGACAATTTCTCTTTAGAATAGATTCTTATGCGAATAGAAAATGAGAAAAGAACAAGTAAACATCAGGACACAGGACAAAATTGCCAACCATGCAAAATATGGCAAGCGAAAAAAAAGAGAGGAAATAATCAGACATGTTTAATGCTTGAAAACTTGGCAGTTTCAATAGGATCATCGATGAACCCTAATTTTTTTGTCTCAATATGCAATAAGATGATGGGCAGCAGCATCCCTCAAGGGAGAAAGAGAAGATGAACAGCAGCAAAGGAAGATTGTATTATGATGTGTACATGCAGGCAAAGAGGTTCCGACATAAAGAACGCAAAAGGTTGTAAAGAACAATAAGTGGGAAAGTTTTCCAGAGAAATTAAAGGTTCATCATATTAACCAATGAACAGACCAAATTAGAGTATCCACAGTCGAAAACAAATTTGTATGTCGGTGCACTGGAGGAGAGAAAGCTTTCCACAAACTAATAGAGACTCAGCTATATGTGGTTACTGCTTAAGATCGATCTGTAACTACGCTAGATATGATTCAGCAGAGCAAATCGAGATATAAGAGGAAGCAACATAAAAATTGAGATATTACAAGATATGATTACAAAGATGCAAAGAAATTTTTGGCAGGATTGTAATGATCTATTTGGTTCACAAAAGAAATCATATTGGTTATACCAAGTGATTTATCCATGAACTCATATTGGTTATATCAGTGTGACTCCAAAAAATTGATGTATGAACAATAAGAGACTTCGATGAATAATAGTACACAGTACCAATTTGGACTTAGATACAACCCAAATTAGGTTAATTGCAGGATGATCACCATGCAGCATCAGCTAATTTTGCGTCGAAAGGCATAGTTTTGTTTCACCAATAACACATTCCAAGTACAAAACTAAGATCTATATGTATACAAATGTCTAGATCTACAAGAACTAAACGCAGCTGAGCAGAATCCAAGCACGGTAATTAGATCGAGTAATTAATGAGCAAAACAGGCAAATATGAAGTAGATAAGAGAGATTTATACGAAATAGGCAGAGAGATACCTCCTCTTCCTCACCCCCGCCATCGTCGTCGTCGTCGTCGCTGTCATCATCGTCGTCATCTCCGTCACCGCCTTCGTCCTCATCCTCCTCTTCCTCCTCGTCATCATCCGCCGCCTGCACTTGGGGGCGATGGCCCTGCGGCGTGACTTCCTCCACATCGTCATCTTCTTCTTCTTCCTCGTCTTCATCATCATCATCATCATCATCATCGGACGCCTCACCATCGTCGTCGTCGTCATCCAACTCCACGATCTCCTCTGGCTCCTCGTCGTCCTCCCCACCCTCCTCCCCCTCATCGTCATCGACCTCATACACGTCGGCTTTCCCGTTGACGCCTTTGATCTCTTCCTCCCTCCTCTTCTTTCCCGCGTCCATCTCCCTTTTCTCCTCCTTCTCAGCCGCCGCCGCCGTCGCTGCTCCCTTCATCTCCTCCTCCTCCTCGGATGCAGGACGAAATTAATCGAAAAAAATCAAGGGAAAAAGGGAATCAAAATCGATCGAGAAATAGAGGAGGAAGACGGCGCGAGGAAGGGTTTGGGATACCACGAGCGACCGGCTTCAGGGACGGACGATCTCCACCGTCCGCTGCTCGCAAGGCTACGCGGATCGATGACGTGGAGGCCGATCCGCTCAAGAGGACGAGCGCGGAGTTGTGCTTCGCGGCTCACGTGATATCGTCGCCTCCCCCAGTTCTCCCTGCGGGAGTGTTGTGCCGCTCACGTGAACCCATCCTAGGGCTCACGTCACCAAGGATAATTCTCGCATAAAATGAAGTAAAAAAGAGGTATTCTCACTCGCGGGTATAATCGTGTTCCCTGTGAACCATTGATATGGAAGTAACTGTATCTCCAATGGAAAGACGACGCGTGGACCTAAAGAAGGCAATGGAGGATGTCCGCCCTGTCAAATCATCAGCTCATTTGCCACGTCACAACCAAATCAAAACGAATAATATTGTTCACAATTATCTAAATTAAAAAAATTCTTCCAACTAATTAAAAATCTCCTATTTCTAAGATACATATTTTTCCCACCAATTAGAATCTCAATTATAAAAATATCTTCCCACTAATTAAACATACATATTTTTCTAGTTATAAATTTATAATTGATTTTCACGTTTTTTAATTTGAATATTGGAGGAGAAGTTATCCAACATATTTCTAACACTCATCTCTTTTTGCATGTTTTTTGGTTTGAATTATTCACTCCAATATATTATCCTCCACTTCGGCATACATGTAAATGTGTTTCATATAAGAACATCATATAAAGTTATACAACATCAATATACAACAAAATCATAATATCATAATTACTTGAGACTGATATTTTGTCATTATTAAAATTTTAAATTGATTATGATTCTTGTTCATCACAACTATAGTTTTAGTTTCGTACGAGTTTATATATATATGTATATATATATATATACACACATATATATATATATATACACATATATATATATATATACACATATATATATATATATACACATATATATATATACACACATATATTAGAGAGAGAGAGAGAGAGAGAGATCCATATACTTAACACATCAGTGATAAGTCTTGAATTCAATTCCTATGTAGACATGATGCATTTAATTTAATTTAATATACATATATACACATGCGCATATATATGATGAATTCTAGAAAGAAATTTTTATTTTCAAAAATTTTATTTAGCATCCAAACTTTCAAAAACATTTATAAAATATTTTTTTTCAAAATAATGATATTACCCCTGTCGACCATCACCTTCGCCCAGTATCGCCACCCTCGTTAGATCTATCTCTACTTTTATGGTCCTCACCCTCGTTAGATCTATCTCTACTTTTATGGTCCTCATTGGCTCTTGTCAGACCTACCGCCACTCTCGTTAGATCTATCTCTACTTTTATAATCCTCATTGGCTCTTGTCAGACCTACCCCTGCATATCTCGCCCTAGCTATTCTTGTCAACATCATAAGAGATTACTTACTCCCCTCCTATTTTGCTTACAACATCATAAGTTATATCTCGTTAGTCATAACTCCTTTTTTGCTTGCAACCCTTTTTGCCCTATGCCTCCATTGCTACGAGCAAGGATAACGAAGACGAGACACATAAGAGCAAGTCCAATAGGGGCCAATAGTCGCTTGTGCCGCAGACAAGAACTACAAGAGCAAGAAGCATAGGAGCAGATCTAACAAGGTCTACGGAGGCAAGGATAGCAATGTAAAGCGATAGGCGACAATAGATCCAACAAAGATGGGTAAAATGATATTTTTACATAAGAAATGGGTGCTCAACAAAA
Source organism: Musa itinerans (assembly GCA_001649415.1). NCBI lineage: Eukaryota > Viridiplantae > Streptophyta > Magnoliopsida > Zingiberales > Musaceae > Musa > Musa itinerans. The sequence continues at coordinate 26,865 of LVTN01000037.1, forward strand.
ATTTTTAGAAATTAGAATGCTCTAAGAGAATTTTTCAAAACTATATACTTTTTCAAAAAATTAGCTCACGGGAACGCACATACACACATACACACACACACACAATATATATATATATATATATATATATATATATATATATATCTGCCCCTTTGTAGAGAGAATATCTCTTCGATAGAGAGAGAGAGAGAGAGAGAGAGAGAGAGAGAGAGAGAGAGATTTTGTTCTCTTTTATTTTGAAAAGAACATAGCAGTTACAAAGTGGAGCTTTCTCTTCTATTTAGAGCTGATAGATATATGCTGCCAGTGGCATAACAAGGAAAACACTCAGTAGACGTAAGTCAAGGCTTAACCACCCATTAGCTATCCTCCTGTCATTTACTGTACATATTCAAGGCCCTAAAATTATCCTGAATTATAGCAAACCCGACACCCTCCTTATCGATATCCATTTTCTTTCACGCAGAAGAATCTCAGATGGCTACCGCAAATATTTCTGAACTCTCAACGCGCGCATGGCTTGAGCAGAATAACATGTAGCTGAAAACTACATTCTTGTTGGAGGATCTAAAACCAATTCCTAATTCTGCGAATGCACTCCTAAAGAGACAAAAACAGCTTGATTCCCCATCTCAGGTTGGTATGGAAATATAGATCATGATCTAGTCAAAATCATTCCTCTCCTGAGAGCTCATTTTTGTGGTGGTTTGTGTGGTTTCACTCGGTGTGGCACGCTGCAGGTGAGACTGGATGGCATGTTGTCTCTGCAAATCTTTAAACCTTTCTATAAGTTCTTGGAACGTTGGTCGACATTTTGGTTCACTGTACGAAAAAATATAGAATCAACCAGGGATGATTAAGAAAATAAGGGCAGGAACTGTTTTAAAATATTTATGGGTGATGAAACAACCTGTGCCAACAGCTCTCAATTATCGAGACCCACTGTGGATCCAAATCCTTTGGGAGATGCAACCTTTGGTTCATGAATCCTACAGCTGCAACGACCTGGATAAACAAAAATCATTATGTGAGATATCTCTGGAGGGTAATAGGAAATCAGTCCAAGACCAGAGGCAAACTTGTTAAGAACAGCAAAATTGTCAAGCGACGATCACTTTCAAAACAAATGTAGGTGATATGAATGATTGAAACAACTATCAGCGAATTTAGTAGATGCAAACATACCGGGAAACTTGAAAAGCTGGATAACCAAACATATTTTTTGTCAAAAGTTAATCTGCAATCCCTGACTCTCATGAGTTTAAGTAATAATTTATAATAGACAAATGATGAAACTAACAAAACTTCATGGCAAGGTGGCTCAGAGAAAATGGAGATCTAGCTCATTGATTCGTTATGCTAGAAATGTCAAGCCATCGTAATGCATCGGGCTTTGGCCATCAACTAAGTAGCTAAGAATGCTAGAAATGTCATATTCCATAATGATATACCAAAGTTTCAAGCATTCAGAATGTAAAACATTGTAGAGAATCAACAGTTGAAAATAACTTGTACTTTAGTTGAAGCGGTGCATTACCTGCATTGAATTGAGATTATCCCATGGGATTTTCTCGGTGACAAGTTCCCACAGTATTACGCCATAGCTATACACATCCGACCTATTTTTCCATAGACCAAAAAGAAGTGTTGAATTCTTTTTGAAGCAGCAAGTAAAATAACAATGTAAATTGTGTGCTAAAATAAAATTAACATCTGCGCGTACTTTTCATCTGAAGGTTCATTTCGAAGAACTTCCGGTGCCATCCATTGTGGCTAAGAAACCATATAAACATAACATTCTTAGTATCACAAATAATCAAATACTCAGAAGCCATCAATGACTGCTATGGGTTAAAAGGGAACATAAGAAAATGTTAATACCGTTCCTTTCCCAGTTTTGGTAATCAAATAAGTTTCATGCTTCAAACGCGAAAGACCAAAATCACCAACCTGCTAGTCATAAAGAAATTAATAAAGGATAAAATGTTTCTGTTCGGTTGGCATAGGCCACTGATACTTATAAATAGAATGCAACCTTGACTGTCCAATTCTTATCGACCAACAAATTCGATGATTTCAAATCACGATGGATGATAGGAGGGCTGCTATGATGAAGATAATTTATCCCCCTTGCCTGTCGAAAAAGTAAGAATTTCACAATAAACTAAAATCATCTGCAACATCACAACATTAAGGGTCTAAGATGCATTTCATTCATTTCAAAGGTCATATACACAAAAGCTGTAATTGACAAAAAACGCCTGAGTTCAATTCCGTCTAACCTATAGCTCTTCTGAGCCACACAAACCAATAAAACATCTTCTCTTGCCTAAAATGCTGTTGGTGCAACCTACCACTGGAACACCTTAGGATATTAACATCTACAGCCCAATAGCAAAAAATAAAAAATAAAAGGCACCCATAATGACACCATCAATTTGTCAGCAACATTTGCTGCCTCCAAAAACCTGCAGTATAAGCTTTCCACCAAAACACTCCTAAAGCCTTTCTCTTACTTTTTCAGTCTGGCAGATCATCAACTTTGCACCAATTCTCTCTCTGCAATTTGCCCACTTTGCTATATTCTACTAACCACTACCCACCTTCAGTCCAAAGAGTCCTACATAACATTTGCCCTATGCTCCCAAACTCCCACACTATCTCAGATGTCCAATTCAAGATGAATAGCATTGACCGAGATACTTCTTTTTTGTAACATGATTCCCAAAAAAATGAAAATAGTTAACCATATGGACTTGGATGATGCGCTGTTTCCTGGATCTGATTTGGTGCTTATACAGTACATTCCTTTCCATACTTCAATTCATGTAGAACCAACATACTACCACTTTTAATGTCCATAGGAATGTGTGCACTTTGGGTTGTATGTGAATTACTAGATTTGAACAGATATGAAAAAGAGTAAGCGTCCATTTTGGATTGAGGAACTATACTTACAATGTCTAGAGCCATGTGAATCCGCCGTCTCCAGTCCATCCTCCCCGTGTTTTTTTGCAGTAAATGGAACAAACTCCCACTGCATTCAAGTTATGTCCATGTAAAGTGAATGGATATCTAAAAGTCTCAAAAATGTATATCACACTCCCATATAACTAAAAAATGGATTCCATAAGTCGGACATATATATGAAATTGATGAACATTTTTCTATATGTACTTATACAGTAAATTTATATTGTTTTACTTGTAAATTTAAGTGCAACTTTAAACAAATGGTTGAGCATTTACAAGTTTCACCTATAGCACATGATATAGAGTTGCATTGTGCTTCAACTTTCCACCAGCAACAGATTTTTTCCTCTTGCTATATCCCAAAGGTGCAGTTCGAGGAAATTAAAATGTAATCATCTTCTATAATCATACAATTATTGCAAAGTTCAAGTCAAGGAAAAAGAAGTATTGGATGTACCAACCAAGATTTGCAATTTTGTACCATACCGGAGTATCGAGCTTAGCTCAGTACAGTATGGTACGAGTTTACCGAGTGGTACGCTCTAGCATACCGCTCGGTATATATATATATATATATATATATATATATATATATATGTATATATATGTATATATGTATATGTATATATGTATATATATGTATATATGTATATGTATATATATGTATATGTATATATATGTATATATGTATATGTATATATATGTATATATGTATATGTATATATGTATGTTTATGTATATATATATGCATACGTATATATATGTATATGTATGTATATATGTATGTATATATATATATGTATATATATATGTATATATATAATAAAAAGTTAAAAAAAATAAAAAAGGGCAACATCGCTTCATTTCTTCTTCCCGCGTGGGGAGAAGAAGCCTCGTTTTCTTCTCTTTGCGAAGCCTCGACGACGTCGACGAGGCTTCTTGTCCCCACGTAGATTAGGAGAAGTCGCCGACGACACCGAGGCCTCGTCGCCTCAACGAGGAGGCGACATCTCATCTACGACATCCAGCGAGGGAGAGCGGCCACGGATCGGGATCGTTGAGGGAAAGCGACACCGGATCTCCATGTTCTCCCCTTTCTTCTCCCTCTTTTTCCTTCTCCCTCAACTAATACCGCCCTATAGCGGGCGGTGACGGTTGAAATCGACTGTCACCGACCGATTTTGCGTGATAACGAGGCGGAAACAGCCCCAATCGACGGTACCACTCGGTAGCGAGCGATCCGTGTATCGATCTGCTGGCGGACTGGGTGGTATCATTCGAAATTAAAAACCTTGGTAGCAACATTTATAACACACCATGAAAGTTTTATAAATCAGCTCCATAGAGGGCTTCAATATGTTGCCGGCATGATCCAGCTGACATAACTCATTGCCAGACAAAACAAGCCAAAATTGACCTGGCAATAACATAAAATATCCTGTGTTGGCAAGGCTCAGCAAGAACCTTATGCCAGCCAAAATTTTAATTCGCGCATAAGCGAAACAAAAAGTGGCACCTTTGCACCATGATGATGTTGTTCATCTGAAACCTGGCATCTAAGGGTAGAACCATGGAGATTTCTCTGATTACGAGCATAAGAGGGTGTATCTAAATGTTGCATTGGCACAAGCTTTGTGCCTTCCTATGGCTCATTCATCAGGTGAAGCCATAGTGAGAGACTAATTGATTTCCCACACTGCACTTATGATGGAATTCCATTGAAAATCAACAGGAAAGGCATCCCTTGATGCTACAATTGAGGTATTTTCTGTGGATTGACAGCTTTCAAGTGGTGCAAGAATATCCCTGCTAAATACTTTAATACTAACAAATGGATCTTATTTGGATTCCAAGTGCCAAATGTTCTGGATGATTTGATTTAGGATTTTAGAATACTTCTTTACATTCCACATTTGACTAGAAATTAATTGAAGAATTCCTCATAATATTGGCTAACTTGAAACTTGAAGTTCATTAAGGTTATTCATAAGCCTAGTCAAGGTTTATTATCTCAATATGCTACAGATACCAATCCACAGCTCGGCTGGTAGGCTATCCATTCTGATCAGCATACCAACACTAAGTATGGGCCAGTATTGCCTGAACAAGAGAGAGAGACGGAATGAAGAGGGGGACAAGAGGAGAAAGAGGAGGTAGCAATGCTGTCGGGAAGAGGAAGAAGCCATGCTGCAGGGAGGAGCAGAGGGTGAGTTCGTGAGAGAAAAAGTGAAAGAACCAGATAAAAAATCACATGAGAGGAGAGAAATAAAGAAAAAGGAAAAAAGTCAACATATGGCCGTCACCTATCACAAAAAATAAAATATGTTGATACAGGCAATAAATCAAACAAAGAAAAAAAAACATATAGTAGCAATTGGTCACAATGAAAAAAGGGATATTGATACTAGGCAATAGACTTATCACCTGATACCACCAGTTCCAAGAGAAATGATATAAGATGCACTAATTAATCCCTCGCTAGGAGATGTTGAGTCTAATTTAAGCATATAAGATTTCCTATCTTTTTAATAATTTAAGTTTAAATATTCGAGCCATATGGTCAAAGGTTCATCCTACCCAAATTACTGGCTCAGTGGGTCTATCAGGCTGGGTCATGACAATTGATAAGAAAACAACTTTAGGGACTCTGCATATAGGCTAACACCTTCTAAGAGATGGATTTTCACGATTTGGACCTAAGACCAGAGTTTGTAATATCGTATCGTACCGCTCGGTATGCGTAGTACGTACCAGTCCACTAGCAAATCAGCACATGAACCTCCTACTATTAGGCGGTATCAGGCATTTAGACTTGTATCGGGCGATACAGGGATGTACCGGGCCGAATGGTAACAGTGCCTCCTTAAGGGTTTTTAAACATTTCCTCCCTCCTATTTCAGTTCATTTTACTTTCATACTCTCTTAAACTCTCTCAACCTAATTTTTTCTCACATTCTCTCTTATAATCATATTTTCACTCTCTTAAACTCAACAAAGCAACTATTTGTGGATTGACTCAAATTTAGGAGGCTAATTTGGGAGGATTAAGAGGATGAACTTTTTAATCAAGAGATATGTATTCTCTTTCTAGATTTTTATTGATTTATGAGATGATTAAGCCTATTATGATAGTTGGTCATACTTCTTCGAGCAACAGTATGATACAGAGCAGCAAATCAGTAGCAAAAGTAGAAGTTATAACATTCATCAATACATACCTTAGGAGCCATCTTGGACACATGTGATTCACGATGATCAACCTACAACTATCACCACATTGATGCACCAATGACATATGATGTATCAATACACTATGTCGTGGGATCAATTTCAGGATTGAGTCCGACAAATATACCGGATTGATATACGGATACATAAAATTGAGGACCCCGATCGACCACTCGTGGAGACCCGTCGTTCGTTTCGATGGTAGAATTGTGTATATCTACACATGTGATTACTTAATTCATTTAAAATTTAAAGTTTAAGTTATATACAAAATAATCTAACAATTCAAATAATTTTTCTATAGACAATTCAATATTAATGGAAGGACGATTCGAAATTACGAACCTTGCACAAGGCTACTCCTCAAAGCCCGAAAAAGATATGTTATATTATTCTTACCTAATTTATATTAGTTTTGCTAAAACTATACTATATGTATATTTATTTCTAACTTAAAAACCCCATATTAACTTTGTTTTTTTTATTTTTCAGGTATTTTTGGAGAGTTTTATGCCTATTTTTAGGCATACCGCACGGTACGCCATACCGAGCAAAGCTCAGTACACCGGTACGGTACGAGATTAAAAACGTTGCCTAAGATTACTGTTTACTTATTAGTTACACATAGATGTATATACTACCAGTAACCTGGATATTTTGGCTTATGTTGAGAGTGTCTCTGTGGATATCAAACCCAGAAGATTGTTGTTCTTAACAGGATGCAAATACCCTGCTAACTTCCAGACTATATGATGGGTTTAAGGAAAAACGCATTCACACAAAAATAATGCTCACATTGTTTTACTCTAATTCAAAAAGAAAAGGTCAAGACCCAACCGTGGAAGAAATTCTGTCACAATGCAAAGACGACAGGGAGAAGTAACTGCACCCATAAAAAGTAGTATGTTTGGATGTCGTAGCCTCTTCACCAATGACACCTTGTAAAGCAAAGCAATTTAGATTGTATACAATGTGAAACATTCAAAAGAAATTCGATGGCATCATGCCAAAGACATCTGAATAGTAAAAGTAGCCGATAAATAGAAATCAATAATACAATCTGGAAAAGAGGGACTCTTTTCTACCATGTCAACAGAAAACATAGATAATCTGCAAGCTAAGATAATCTGCAAGCTATCAATTTAAAGAAACAAAAACATCAAACCTTTAAAAACTGTAACTTTATAATGATAAAATAATGGGCAGATATTCAGTGGAACTTAAAACAAGTATATGAAAATCAATATTCAGTGGCAAGGTAAAATATAAACTCCAACAGGAAAAACAAGCATCCACAAGTATTATTTGATTAGCAAATTATTAAATTTGGCTTAGCTAGTATTGCATACATATGCATATCTCTGTGGAGCTTCAACAGCACACATTAGTTTTGAGATCTTAGAAGTCTGGGATAGCTAATGAAAAGCCATATGGGGCTGTCAAGCATGATAATTTGCCAGTAAAAGTATAGAAATTAGGCAGGTCGTAAGCCCCATGAGATTATGAAAGCCAACAAGGTTACACATGTTATTGTAGCAGATTATACAGAGAATTAAGATCAGATAAGCTCTAAAACTTCATGTCACGACGACTATAAATCATTGATCAAGTACCTTTCTAGTGCATACTTATTTGAACTTGTATTAGCTAATATGACTCATTTGAAGTGACAATGCTGTCAAGACTCAGAACCATGAAGTGAAAACCTACAAAAGGTGAAGAAGCACAGTATAAAAAGAAATATAAGAGAGAGACATTTTTCTAAGATCTGTAATTTCTAATCTTATGAACTTCTGGATAAGTTTCTCAAACAAGATAGTTGATGAAGAAGTTGAACACTTGTAACTTGGTAGAAGATGTGACAGCTAAAATTTCAACAGCTGAAAAGATAGAGGAGTGATGCGATTGAAAGTCTTGAAGTAAACATAGTCTACAACAATGATACTATTATTTAAAAGATAATAATAGCAACTACTAAATTAATAACAAATAACCAATGTGAACCACAAATTCAAGAGAAAAGGTTTGGGAGCTTCTCAATATACCATATACATGAGTCTATAAGAGATCACTACCTCTTGTCTAAATGAAAGAATCACCTCATCAGAATATTCCTGCTTTGAGAATACTTTAACTGCCACATCCTACAAGAAAAAGTAGATAAGTTTAACTCCGTAACAATAGGGACAAGGCAGTTTGAACATCAGATTGATCCATTAGACGTCCGTGCTCATCTAGAAAAAGATCTATGGTATGAAATTGAAAGTCCACATATGAGATTAGACAAGATAGAACACGCCTAATTTCATCCATGCTTTTCAATGGTTCCTTATTTTAGAGTGGGAGAATAATATGTGACAAGGCAGATGGCCCTAAGCTAAGTACTAGCAGATCATTCATCTCTGTGCAACCTGCTGGCCAGTCAAGATTCAATTCTAAACTGCAAGAATATATCATGCACATTTAGATATTTAAGATGCTGCACCATTATCTGGCCAATGGCCAAAAAGAAACTATTAGTATCCAGCATTAGGAACATCAAATGTTCAGATAATCATTTCATAGGCAGCTTAAAGAAAGCCAACAAGTGAAAAATCTTTTGACTTATTAAGAAAATTCATGACTACCGGAGATGAACTGATACTTTAGTTTTATTTTTTTCACAGAACATCACAATCCACTATAGCATACTACTTCATTTGAGCATCAATCCAAGGAAAAATAATTTTATTCCTATGAACAACTCTTTCATTGAATATCAAAATATATATGCATGCATTTGCATTATATATCACAATTTTCATATTACATAGATTCTGAAGATACTACTTACGTTAAAAGAAAAACATCAGCTTATTTTATGCATTTAAAAATCTATTTAAATCAGCCTGCAAGGTCAGATTTATGTCTCTCCACCATAAAATAGATCACAACTACAAGAATTGTAGGCATGGAATACGGAAACATAATGTATAATTTGAAGGTGCATATTTGTTCCTATTATTTTATGCTCCTTGTGATTGTAAAAGAATTTTATGCTGTCACCTCATATTGATAGTTCTCAATTTTTGGTACTTCTGCTGTAACATATCTTAATTAGCACTTTCATTGTAAGCTTCACTATATCTTGCATTAAATCATCCAATTGAATTTCTAGCTGAAACTTTCAAAGTAGACATTTAAGTTTTCAACAATGGTGGCATTTGCTATCTCTCTTATGTAAAGTGTAAACCTATGATCCTGGAGCACATTCATTGATAAGCCTTTCTCATAGATAAAACCAAACTAGAGTTAAAGTTAATAGGATTAAACATCGGCATGATTGAAAAATAAAATACAGATAGGACTAGCAAACAGCTACTCTAGAGGGAAATCATTGAAAAGCAAGCTATGCTGAAAACACATTTCTTGGGTCACATTATATGAAATGAGAGAACCTTACCGAGCCATACCATAAAGCATGATATACAGTTCCACAAGAACCTGCAGGAACAGAAGATATTCAAAGTTAGAGAATGGCATTTAATCAAGAAAAAAAGGTGATAACATTATTAGCCTCTGCCTATTCAGTGCTATAGGTTGGATCATTTAGGTAACCAATCCAATTAGGCAGTAAGCGGAGAATAATGTTATTGGTACTTGTTAAAAAGGATCCTTGGCAATCATTGCATAGACATACATGCACATGCAAAAGAAGATAATTGGTCCAATTTGTGATTATTGCATTAAGACATCTGATCTCATTAGAGGGATTTCCGAAGCAAATGCCATCTTGTTATTGCACAAGAAAGAAGATGACTACCTTGACCTATTTGTTCTCCAATTGTGAGATCTTCCCATAAGATCTCATAGTCTAAGCAATCAGTATCTATATCCACTTTGTGAACAACAGTGCTGCTGGTGCTCCCGCAGCTGCTAATGCTACTTGTGCTATTGATGTTAAGAGAGGACCAGGAGCCTGAAGCTTCATTATTTCCTGTCCGGTTGTTTTCAGTTGCTTGATTTTCTGTTTTTGTGCCAGACTCGGATGACTTTGGATAACTGTAGTCATTTTCTTGATCACCATGCAACCATGGCCAGACCAAGCGATTCTTTGCATCATTACCATCCTGGTTGTGCCCTTTCCAGGGCGATAATATCCCCCTATTGGCAAATAATGCCTCTGTCTTGCTTATGATCTTGAAAATGCTTGTCTTTCCGTCATCTTCATCATTATTTACTTTGGTTGCTTTGCCAGGAGATATTTCCTCCACTACAGCAGAGGGCTTACCAGAAGCACAGGGTGGCACCTCACCTCTAGATGTGCTAGATCCACTGGAAGCACCATCCTCCTTATGGTCTGATGACATTGCATCATGATCAGAAGACTGGCTATCTCTGTTTCCAATTTCACGTTCCAGATTATTTTCACCTGGCTTTATTCGACAGCGAACTTTGTTTGTAACTTTAGTGGCCTGTTTTGGTGATTCTAAAAATCAAGAAAGAATAAACTAGAAAATAAATTAACAATATATGCCAGACTCATCTAAAATGAAGAATGCTCCCAAGAACTTCTATGACATGAGAGTCTATTGCATTCTTCTGGTCATGAAATTACAACAAGTTACACTCACCAGGTTGGTAATTTTGGATGCAATAGCAATTTGGATGGGCTGTTGAGGAATAGAACCGCCATTGCTTGTAGAACCTTTTCTTCGGTGACTTGCAGTGTGGCTGACAGAAGCTTGTGACTCGGTAGAAGTTGGAGAGGATGGCAAGTCCTGGAAGGACCTTGAATCACTCGAGACACAAATGATGCCAGCCAAACTACCATCATCATCATCATAAAAGGGGGTGTTTGTGGAAATAACTAAGAAACATTCCCCAGACTTGTTCTTCGCAGGAAACTTTCCTGTCCAGCTGTTCCCCATAGTTACAGATTGAACTATGCTACCAGCAATGTTGAAATTACGGGCATCAACAAGCAGCTCGATTGCATTCTGACCAAGAGCTTCTGATGCAGCATAACCATAAAGATTTTCTGCTGATCGGTTCCTTAAACATCAAAAAAGATCATTCTTGAAGAGTCTTTGTGTTAATTATGTGAATAAACTAGAACAACTACCTAGTTTAACATTTAGAAGCCAGAACGATCAAGTCTTTGTGTGTTGACCAAAATAAAACACTTGCCAGCACAATATTATAAGCATAAGATAAACATAAGATAAAATTTTCCAAATATCACATGGAGAGGATTATGTGGCACGTTTCATTATAAAGAATGAACAAAACAGATATAGCACCAAAGCATAATAAGACACCTAAATGGATAAGAAATTACCACAGAAAATGCAAACTACCGAGGGTTTGCTTTATATACACCAACTAACCAGAAGCAATCTTAAGATCAAGTTCCATCTAGATCTCCTTTGCAGTTCAGCTATGTGAACTTGCTAGAAAGCAAAGACAATATAGTAAATAAGTAACATTGGTTATGCCCATTCAACGTATTCTTCAAGAATTGACCAAATTTTAGTCATAAAATTCCCTAGTTCCCAAACCTTACAAATCAATGATGGCTAAAGCATATTTGTCTTGACATTCTCCTCTGATTGCAATATCAAAGCTTTCAAGAAGAATGTCAATGAGAATACCTGATCACATAACAATTAAATTATTTCTTTTTATAGTGAGTGCCACCTGCTGACCAAACCCATTAAATCGATGTGCTGAAGCACTAAAGAGAAGGCCACTTCTAGTGCCCTTGTGTCATGTAACATAACATATTGTAGCAGAGGGAGTATCGTCTTTACTCTTTGGTTTTGACAATCTTGTCGGTGGAGGCCAGACCAGGACACTTGAATTCCTTGAAAACAAGGTGCTAAATATCGTGAGTGATTTAAGGTTTGGAAATGGATGTTAGGATGAGGATCTGTTAAGATCAGTTGAACTAGAATGATGGCCAACATTTCAGAAAAAAACATAGATTAGAAACAAGAAACAAATCGAAGAGAATAAAAATAAATGTGTATACCAGAGCTGATGAGAATACAGGACACATAAGTGTTTCACCACAATCATGGTACATTTAAACAACATCTCAAATCCTAGTAAATCTGGTGACTTTGGAAAAAAGATTGCCCACTTATGAGGTCTTTGGCAAACTCCTCCATAACAAATGAACCCTAATGCTTGAGATTTAAGCATGGCTTATGACTCGAAAACCATGCATAGTGCTTGTCGAGGTGCTCTCAGTTTGTTCTACCTATAAATTGCTTTCACTTACAAAATCTAAAACAGTAGCAGACCATAAAGATGACCTTTCCCGACCAACAATTTTCTTGCAAGGTTCCATATGAGCATTCACCGAAGCACTATCCATATAAATTTTATCAGAAAAGGGTGATAGCAGAATTAAATCACACCCATTGCCAAAGTTTTGAATATTATCATGCAAATCGTCAAAACATCATAGATTATAAGACACCTGACCAGATTAGTAGACTGTCAGCAACACATTACCTAAGGATCCAAAAAGAAAACAAAAACATTTGATAAATAAGAGAAGGGAAAGGCGATGATCAAAGAACAGAGAAAAGCAAGCATAGGCAACTGACCAATAAATGATCCTGCCATCAAGATCGAATATATGGACCGATTGCCCCATCGACTGCAAAATTTTCAGGTACTGCCTTTCCGAGAGCCCGATCCCAGCGGCGCCGTCGGCAGAGCTGCTCGCCCCCGGGCTCTCCCGCTGCAGCCTCGACGAGTGCCCGAAGAAGCGTGAGCCCTCGAAGCCTCCGCTGTTCCTCCTCAGCGGCGAGGCCACCGTCCTCTGCGGCGACACCGAGCGGGACCGGCCGCGGTTCGATCGGCGTGCGCCGCCCCCGTTCACGTGCATCAGCTTCGACATCTCCTGCTTCAGGCGGGCATGTCCGGCCTCCAGCTCCTTGATCTTCTTCAGCAGCTCTTCCGCCGGCGTTTCCATGTCCCAAAGGCGGCTCCTTTTCGCCTCACAGTGGGAGTAGCAGCAGCAACGCAGGCAGTGATGCGAGAAGGAGGGCGTTCATCACCTGTCCTCGAATTCCCGGGCGGTGGAGAATGGGTGTTCTGCTGAAAGAAGCCTCCTTTTATGGATCAATGATGCCCTCTCTCTATCTCTATCTCTATCTCTCTCTCTCTCTCGGTGGGCTGTGGCTTGTGTGGGGGCATTTCTTTTCTTTCTTTAATCAAGAAGAACTCTTCCCATGCCTTCTGAGACTGCTGCTGCCATTACAAGTGGGTGAAGCTTTTTGGCATTACTGGTTCAGCATGTTTGACACTTCACTTCACTCCAAATTACCACCTTTGGGTTTCCAACAGTTAATTTTGGAGTCTAATGCTGATGCATTGTGTAGAACAAAAGAAATTGACTTGCCATCCTATGGAAAATTAATCATCAACAAAACAAAATAAGAGAGAGCTTCAGAAGTTTGTGGTTAGACAGTGAGGACTTCCATGTCAAAAAATAAATAGATATAAATAAAGGGAAGAGGAAAAAATTGATCTCAGAATATAGCTGATGTAACACACAATAAATTAACCAGGTTAGATGGTCATTATTATTTAAAGATAGATGGAGCATGTTGTGGTGAAACAAACATATGTATATGCTTTCTTTCTTTTCTTTTCTTTTTTTGTCTATTTAGGACATGTAAAAGAAGATGAATCTAAGCCTAAATTGTTATCCTTTGTTATTTAAGGTAGTGGATTAACCCCCTTTTTTTTTAATGGATAGATGATGAAGATAAAATTCAATCTCAGATTTTATCATTTAAAGTAATATTTTTTAAAAATAATTATTTTAAAATCTTGAAGAATTTAATACTCATCCAAAGGCTTGTATTTAGACGATGGATTATCCATGGGCATCCTAAGATGATCAAAACTTGGTGTCATGGAACTTGAAAACTTTTTTTTCATGGGAAGAAAATGTCTATAAAAAACTAAAATATGTAGTAATTTTAGCATGTTGTTAGGTCTTGAGAGGTGCAACAAAAGCTATATTGGCGAAGTCGTAATCTAGCAAATGCGTTCGCAATAACAGAATAGCATACAGTTTGTTCATCAAAGCAAAGTAGTTTAAGAGGATGGTGATCTCCGAAACTTTCAAAATGGATGATGTAAAGAGAAAAATTATTTCAACGGGATGAATATCCATGAATAATAAGTCTCGATTCTCCAAATGAAGAATCATATGTAACAAATCATACATATTGAGGGGATAACTCAAAACGATAACTTCATAAAGTTCAATAAACTAAGTGAGCAAGCGACGATGAGTCATCACATGATCTCGCATAAGATAGTGTATTGGTGGATACATTAAAAGATTAAGTGAGGGAGCAACCCTAGGCAACACTAAACGAAGGTACACTTAAAGCCGATGTGAAGATCAAACTCAATATAGAGTTGACCCATGGAATTGTGGGTATGAAAGTCACCATCAACTCAATGCAAACCGAGAAGCGAAATAACTTGGGTGAAATTTGATGAAATGCCTAAATAACATAAAAAGAATCGATATAAATGATATAACATGGAGTAGAGCTATGAAACTTCCCTTGGAGATAAGTCAAGAACGTGAACTCTTGCGAAGGTAAAAGCTAGATCATATTATTTCAAAGAAATCTCGTTATGATGGAGCAAACTCATCTTAAATTATGCTAAAGTTAGTCAAAGAGAATTTTACGGCACATACATCTTATCTTAGCGAAGCAATTGATGGAGAGACTAAGGAATTCATTTTGTGGATATAAAGTTGGGATTAGAATGCATTGATATGGAACAAGAGGACGTGAATGACGATACTCCTGAAGAATTTGTCATAGTGCTGTCATTCAAGTTGCCATAAAAGAAGTTATGAATAGTGGAGATTATTCTAAGAGCAAGGCTTAGAATGTAAATAATGGTGTACCAATTTTAGCGAAGTCAATAAACTTCGAGAGTTGTTTAGCACCGAACTATCCTAGAGTTGTGTTTCGTCAGTGTGTGACTTGAGAGCAAGTGAACGAAGGTCAATTACCAAGGAAGCGAAGGCAATCGGTGATGACAAAGGCCCTACGATATACTAGCAAAGGTCACATATGACAAGATTGTAGTCTGAGTTCATTCCACAAAGATTAGAATACAGTGAAGATATCACCATGATACGATATAGTACAGTGGATCATGGTAGAATAACTCGAGGTAATACGACACACACGGGAGAAGTCCTTCTGGGGACTTAATCATATAGAGATACGATTTGGGGCTACTAAGAGTTATATTTTAGTGAACAACACGACAATAAGAAGAGCTATTGAGAAGTCAAGTAATATTTGTCTTCTCAACTTTTAAGATAACGAATGAAATCGAGTATTCAAGTTCTCTTGTTTATCGAGTAGAGGAGCTCTGCACATATTCAAAGACCTTTCGAAAAGATCCAGTGGAAAACAAAAATTATCAAATCCTCATCAATCGTGATCAATTCTATTAAAAGCAGATTGTCTGTTTCATTTTTCAATAAAATATCAATCAAAAGTAGAAGTGATGTGAACCTACTTAGAGACGATAACTAAGTAGAAAATGAATCGATTGGTAAATTTTATGAAGGAAAGATCTTAAAAACTTCAAAGTCTACAAAGCGATGCTTGTTAAACCTTCAACAACCATTCACCCAATTCAAGTGGTGTGATACATTTGAGAGACTAGTGCATAACAAGAAAGGTCTTTTCCTTCATCTGATGGATCCGTAGGAACTAGCAAAAATCAGCATAACTTGACCAATCTCATACTAGAGTAAGAATCATTGGTGAGTTGAAGTGATGTTGGCGAATCAAAGTTTAACTACTCAACAAATATAAAGTAGCCGAGCGCTAAGAGGCACATTGCAACTGAAGTAGAAAATTGAAGATTTAGCAAAGACGAGGAGATGCAATATCCACAAAAGCTTTGACAAGAACGTCGAAGAAATAAATATGG
Organism: Musa itinerans; assembly: GCA_001649415.1. Taxonomy (NCBI): domain Eukaryota; kingdom Viridiplantae; phylum Streptophyta; class Magnoliopsida; order Zingiberales; family Musaceae; genus Musa; species Musa itinerans. The sequence continues at coordinate 43,046 of LVTN01000037.1, forward strand.
GAGAATGTCACGAATAAATATGTACAAAAGTGTGTTCGATATAATGCTTATGTATATTTATATCTTTTGGTTTTATTTATACTTTACATAACATATAGAGTGCTTATGGTAGGTTTGACAATCTCATCTTGATTAATTTTTATAATTATTTTAGTCTTATAAATATAGAATATGTATAATCATTATGTAGAGACACAATTGTCTAAAAATAGATCATCACATTTTTAGAGTTTTTTACTCCGTAGAATAGTACCAAAAGTCAGTCAATACAATATCTTAGAGTTATTACCGAATGAACCTTCGAGATAATAGATTATTGGATGAACCTTTTAAATAATAGATAATGTCTAACATTGATTTTGTCTTATTTGACTCGTGCAAGTTGTCTCGTATATATCTCTTTTAAAAAAAAAAACCTTTTTCATCTTGTGTCTTCTCTTCAACTTTTATCTGCCTGTCTTTTATTTCTCCTTTGGTTATCCTCATCCTCTGAGGTTTTTTGTTTGCTTGCAAGCATGTTGACCCACTTGCAAGGAGACAATGCCAGTTCCTTTATTTAACTTCCTATACTCTCCAAATCATCTTTGCACATCAGCCAAGAGTCATTTGCAGCTCTGAAAAGAGTCATGTTCTTTTAACATGCACATATTATCTCAAGTTTACATCAGATTTGACTGCCATTAGATTAAGAATGCAATCTTATTCTCCATGATATATTTGACAGACCTCATGAGAAGATTGTCTCCAATTTCATTCTTCAACCAGTATATTTATTGATTTGGACTTCGAATCGATATATGGGTTAAGATTTTTTATTTTCGATCGATCGTATCGTAGATTATTGCATGATGATTTATCAAAATCTAATTTATAAGTCTAACTAACTCTCCTTTATTTTATTTTTTTTTTACTTTTGATCATTGTTATTATCTTCTTATTAATTTTTTTTCTCGATTACTCTTTCATATATTGCTCTTGCAAATATTTACGATTACTTGGTTACATCTCATAATGACATATATTAATTTCATCAAGATTTTTATTTTTTGAGATTTTCTTTACTATGTAAATTAAACATCTTTACATAGTGACATCTCATAATGACATATATTGCATCAAGATTTCTTTACAAAAGATAAGAGGTGAATATGAGATTTTATAATCAAACATCTTTATCAACCAAATTAGTTGATTATCTAGTACTATCACCATTTGGTTATTGCTCATGACAGTTAAACATTTTAATTTAATCTCATATTGGATATGAAAAAAAATAAATTATTTATATAACTAAATTGATTGATCATTATCAATTTAATTTTAAGTATCATCCTCATCAACTTGTGTGCATCATAAATGCATTTGGAACATGCATTGAAAGCCTACTCTTTCTGACTGCAATCCTGCACAGGTCCCAAAGAGACAATGACACAGTTAACTGCCAGACATCCACATCAACTTGTGTGCATCATAAATGCTTTTGAAAGCCTACTCCTCTTCTGACTGCAATCCTGCACAGGTCCCTATCAACTCTTATGGCATGCTCATGCATTTTGAACTTTCTTTCTACACAGAATTTGATGAACTAAAAGCCCTTCTGACTGCATAAACCCTTTACAGTCTTTCTTTTTTTGCAAGATAGAGCTTAATATAGGAATTCTTAATATTGTGACTGCAGAATACACCACTTGCAAATATATCAATCTGAATTATGTGTACTCTATAGAATATTTCTTCCTAATCTTTGTTAGTGATTCTCATAAGCTGACTCAAGTTTGCAAGGAATTGAGTATGACTATTAGGGAGTCGTTTTATTCAAATCTGCTAACTATTCCCTTTTCTCTAAATACATGTAAAGCTCATCAGCTCACTGGTAGTAGCAATCTAAGTCCAAGTCCTATCCTTATTACTTATCCTTTCAATCCTTATTACTTATCCTTTCAATAAAACGACTCCATAATAGTCACTAAGACTGAGCCTCAAAATATCATATTAAAGGTTTAAATTTTTATCCTAAATAGTTTAAGAGTTGATAAGGAAAGATCATAGAATTTGACCAGTCTAATGTCCTCTTTGGATGTTAGACGTAGAATTGCACTAAGACTAATATTGGTGAGACTCATGATATGATTCATTTGATATTCAAACTAAATTCTCAAAATTGATCAGGTGTAAATAGGGATTAAGTGTAAATTAAATGTCATATGCCGAGACGATTTTTCCCTTTCTAGAATTATTATCATTAATACTTATTTATTCAGCATATTGACATTTGTTATTTTTAGATATACTCCTACTTTCTATTGGATATTAGTGCTTATTTTATATATATATATATATATATATATATATATGGTCGTTAGATTTAAGTTGGTTGAAGAGAGACAATATGTCAACAAGGTCAACTTTGTGAAATCAACGAAACCTATCTCAAGTACTAACTGCACTCAGAAATGGAGGAGAGGGTCGATAAAGACAATCCAAAGTACGCTCAGCAGCACTCAAACACGTCCGCCGAGGCCAAGAAGGGCACGCCCGGACGAGGGGACTGCCACAGCCCAGGAACAGGCGGCGGGATCTCCGACACGTCCTCCATGGCCGCCCCGCGGACGTCGTCCACTAGGCGGAGCACCGAGCTCAGCGACTGCAGCCTCTCGGCGACCTCCACCGCCTGCGCCCTGAGCGCGCTGTTCTCCGACTCCAGCAGCCGCCGCTGCTGGGTCACCCCGGCGACCATCGCGACCATCCGCGCCTTCTCGTCCCTCATCTGCACCACCGTGCTGGTCAGGTACTCCAACCGCTGCTGCTTCCTCATGCGCGACCGCCTCGCCGACTCCCGGTTGGACAACTTACGCTTCTGCCTCCTCTCCGCCGCCGCCGGTGCCACCGGGTTCTGTGTCATCCTGATGACGAGTGAGCAAGCTACGAGGAACACCACATAGAAGACGAACAAGAGCAGCGGTGTTGATATAGGTGAGAGGGAGTGGGCTCGAATGGAAACTGACCTCACACCATTAGGACAACGAACGGGGATCCGGGAAAGAAAGCGAATCATGCGACGAGATTGAGGATGGCGTCTCCGGTGGTGGTATGAAAACCCACTGAAAGGAGAGATTTGGGAACAGGGACGAGAAATCGAGGTGGCAGAGGCTTGGATATGGGAACAGGGATTTGCTTGCTCCCCCCCGGATAAGACAGCAAACCGATGTCTTTGTTGGGTGAAGAAACAAGAAACCGAGCTCTGCTGTTAGACCAATATCCAAGGAAGGTGCTCCAACTTTAGCAATAAAGAGCTTATACCTATAAAATAATATATATATATATATATATATATATATTATAACAATAAAAAATTATGGCAACAAAATTATAGCATTTTAAATTTTTTTTGAACTCACCCCATTTGTTTTTCTCTTAGATCCCTTTGGGTTGGATCATCATCTAATCAGAAATAGACACCTATTATAACATTCAAATCTCCTCTTCTAATAAAAATTTTAGATACAATAATTTCATCTTTCTTTATCTCTAAAATATTGCTTTGCCATCTTTATTTATAATAATAATAATAATATATATATATACCATTTCTATATGTGATATCTTAATAAACAACAAATCAGTATTCGATATGATTAATATTCCTAAATTTTCATCCTAGTCTCCAATTAATTATGTTAAATCCCTATATTGGAAGTTGCCAACATAATTTATGATCTTAAAACTGCTTTCGATCCTAGACAACACAGACTCTCATTTTGCACAACATCAGGACACCAACGTGATGAGTTTGCTTCGATCTACACCCGTGGACAATTCGAACTGTGAAGATGACTCGTTACTTTCGAGCGACAATCGAACTAAATTATGACAGTTTTACACGTGACAAAAATATAATTATTCATCGCTTTCATCTGAACTCAAAACAAATAGTGGGAGTTTTACTATTTTCGCAATCAAAAACAAATTATAACATCATCGAAAAATATAATTATTCATCTATTTCATCTGAACTCAAAACAAATAGTGGGAGTTTTACTATTTTCGCAATCAAAAACAAATTATAACATCATCGAAAAAATTAGTTGCACAGCATCAACCAAAAAAAACACACGACAATTAAGTATCCATCATCAAGCTGGACCAAATGGAGACTTAATTATTGAGACAATAAATACATCGAGAAAACATAGGCAAAAACAAGAAAAGCAGCAACATTATGGAAAGATTGAAAAAAAAAAAAAAGAGTGCCGTAAGAACTTTAAAATAACATAAAATAAGAAACCAGTAAGAAAAAGAAAAACTTTAAAATAACATAAGCAGCAGCAGTACGGACACCGATAGAAACATAAACATAAACAAAAACAAGAAAATCAACGACATTACAAAAAGATTGAACAGTGATGTTTAAATGCATATGGAAAAAATGATTGAGCATTCAATAAAGACGTAAACAAGATCAAGAAAAAAAATTAGACAGATGGAAAATGATTGAGCAGATAAGAAAATCACTTAAAACATAGACAAATTGTAAAGAGATTAAAAGAAGCGCAAAGAAGAAGAAAATGGGACAAAAAAACAACAATTACAATAATAAAACTTTTAAAAATTTCAGAAAACCTTTAAAAGAACATAAGCAGCAGCAGTAAGAACATTCATGAAAACAGACAACAAAAAGAAAATCAGTGACATTGCGAGACGATTGAGCAGTAATGTTTAAACGGAGATGGAAAAAAATGATTAAGTAGGTAAAAACATCGATAAAAACATAGCAGACAAGAACAAGAAAATCATCAGTAAGAAAAGAATTTAAACGGAGATGCAAAATGATTGAGCAGATAAGAACATTGACAAAAAAAATAGACTAAAACAAGAAAATGCAACACAATGAAAAGACTCGAAAAAGTGCAGAGAAGAAAATAGAGAACCAAGGATATGGATGGGAATGTGGATCTCATTTTCTCATAATGCTTTCAGCAGTAGTTAGCCAAGTACACTAGTACATAGTCTTACATTGCCCAATAAATCAACTACCATCATCAAAATGCTAATAGAAGCATAATTTAAGTACATTCCTTATTTTCCACATATTTCTCAAATTAACAAGCAAATAAGCAGATGAAATTAATATATTTAATTATGTAGCCACACATGAAAAGTATTAAACATTTGCTCAGACGATACTGCTGTAATACAAAACAAGCATAATTTTGGACACTACATTATCACCATTAAAGGTCAGAATAAGTAACAGAACAACCACACCAAACATTAATAAAAAGAGTTAACTTACCCTACGGCTGTGTCGCCTGCTCTTCCTCCGGCTGATTTTCTCATCAGAGTCACTGTCCGAAGCAGATTCGGTCTCAGACGAATCAGAAGACGAACTGTACCTTCTATGTCTCCTTTTCTTATGCTTCTTTCTCCGCCTCCTCCTTTCCTCTGAATCAGATGAACTGGAGCTATAGCTAGACTCACCGGATGAGTCTTCAGAACCAGTCACTGAAGACTCACTATCTGTTTCAAACACGGAGGCCTCACTGCTGTCCTCATCCGAATCAGTACCAGATCGGTGTTTTCTTTTGCTCTTTGTGCCATTCTTTCCCCCAACCTCTTTCTTATCACGCCCTTCATCCCTTACTTCCTTCCCAAAGTCAGGGTCGTCCAATTCATACGACACTGAGAGGGTCATCTTCAGCTTCGGGTTCTTGAGCTGCTGAGTTCTTGACGGCCGGGAAATATAGACTCGTTCGTTCTTGCATTCATAAGTCCAATGACCAGCTTGATAACACTTTTGGCACTGGGAGGTGACACCAGCAGAGGAAACAGAAGATTTGATATCCTTCCTTTCACCCAATTTGACAGCTTTCTCTGTGCTCATCAGATACATTTGGCGCTTTGCTTCCTTCCTTTCCTGCCATCGGCTAGGTCCTTCTTCTTTCTGCCCATAGGCATTCACATTTCGGGCTGCTGCAGCAGCAGCCCGCTCGGCTTGAGCCCGACTAAGACCCTTGGCAGCTGACAGCGCCGCTGCCTTGATCCGTTCAGCTGCAGCCTGCGCTTTCTCTTCCTTCTTGCTCGACATATCTATGACTGTATAATTAGAACGATCTGTAACTCCTAATATACTGGAAAAAGGAAAGACGTAATTGGATTAAGAGGTCCACTCCACGGTGACCTAAATTTATGGCTGGAAAAAAAAAAAAAAACAAAACCTAGTCCTAATTTTATTGGGAGGAAACGCATCCGAGCTATGAAACCTTGATTTCGAATGGGAAGCCAACCAAACATAGTAGAAAGTAGAAACCAAGGCATCAGTATCTTTTAATCCTACAAATCATAGAAATGCACATCAACACACATCTAGACTAGCGGAACAAGGCACCGAAAGCAAATAAAACAAAGAGAAGGCACAACTGCGAGCCCCAGAAAACAACAATAGCAAGCGAATAAGTCCCGTTGAGAAAAGTTGTAGTTTCGAAAGCCGGATTCTTAGGAGAGAGGAACCCCTCGACTCCTCATCCGGTCTTGTCGCCCAGATCTTTCAGATCGTTCGTCAAGAACCAAAACATGAACGACCGACTTCAGAAAGCAAACATGCGAAGGGATGAACGAGATGCACCCATCTCTTCGTACAGATCTTCCAAATCGATCATCAATAAGCAAAAAAAAGAAAAAAAAAAAAAACGAAATCGATCCATTTCGGAAAGCAAACGCGCAGAGAGACGAACAGAGAGGTAATCATCTTCTTGTCCAGATCTTTCGGATCGATCATCAACAAGCATAAAAGAAGGATCGATTTCAGAAAACAAACACGCGAAGAGACGAACGGAGAGGTAATCTCAGATCTTTCAGATCGATCGCCAAGAAGAAAGCAAACACCGAAAGAAACGGATGGAGAGGTAAGACAGGCACGCGAGAGGATCGAATCGAGGTACCTGTGAGACGACAAGAGAAGGACAGGGCCAAACCCTAGAGGATGCAGAGGGACGGAACGAAGCGCGTGTTGGAAAACCGTGTGATACCAATAGTAATAACACCATTAGATAATTATTTTTAATGATAATAAATATAATGATAAAAGAGAAAACCATTTCAACATTTGTAATTTGAGGTCTTAGACTAAAAATTTCAGCATGTAAATTCGAAAAGGTTATTCTGAGTGAGAGTGTACATGCCACCGTAGAATAAACCAAATTTACGCTTTTAAAAATATTAAATTCTTTTTAGGGGTTGTCCGATGTACTTCACACTCTTGTTAGTGCCGCCATATGCAGTTCGATCGATAGGCCGTCGTCATCCGATGGCATTGTCATCATCGTACTCGAACTAACATGTTGGCACAACGCCTCATACCGAAGCCCTTGCAATCACATCTATCGTCCTTGTTTTCCGATGCATCAAGGTTTGGACCAGCCTAGCACAGCACGCCTGTGCCCAAGAACAAAACCATCAAAATAAATTTCACACGGTGGTCTGTCAATGAAGAAAGACTTGATAAGAACCAGGGCAATACACAGGTTAAAATGGAGAAAAAGAAGCCTTAGTCAAGTAAGGTTTATTCTACTCTTTAAATACAAGGAAAAGAAGGAAACTAGTGTCACCCGTACATAATTGAATATTACCTCTGGAACTGAGACACACTCCACACCAGTTCAAAAAGCTAGTGCAGAGAACTGGTCTCCTTACAGTAGTTATATTTTTAAGTTGTACCCACAATTTTCTTTTTTTTCTGATAAACAAGTGATGGTCTCTTTTCATCGTTCCCAAGATGTATTGAAGTTCTGATTGTTCTACAAGTGAACAAGAATAAATACATGCTGATGCTAATGGCCCATCGCTCCGCCAGCAAGAAAATAATTCATGCTGCTCCAAAGAAGACCTATGCTTCAAATATACAGTTTACAGACTAGTTTCACCTCTTCCAGATCCAGCCATGGTTCGACCATTCTTCTTGTCCATCTTCCTCCTTGAAACGAGATTTAAAAATGTCTACTGCAACCTTTGTTGACTTCTTGTGCAATGAGAGTTCATTGCTTGATAATTAAGCCAAAACTATGACTTCATCATACTCAACATGGCTCCAAACCATTAACGTTTAGCCATTCACAACACCAGCTGATGAAGAATTATTGACAGGTGCTGACGGACAATCCTCTCCACTTGACTGTCTGGTATCTACAGCTTCAGACAGATAACACCTTAGGGACACAGAATCTTTTCCTAATAATTAATTCATCCATTTCATTTTGTATACAACCCATAGAAGGAAAGGAGTGACCTCAGATTACCTGTATTGCTGTCACTGCAGGTTGAACTTGCAGCAAAGATGGCAGCCTTAGCATCATTTACACGTAGATCCATCTTTGGTTTCTTCACTAGCTCAGGCTTCTCATCTTTGCAGTCAGGCGAAGTGGTGGACTTGCGCTTGATTCTGGAAAAAGCCACACCGTCCTCATCCTCTGCAGAAGCTTCAGATTTTTTAGATGGTGGATTATAGTCATCGTCATCGTCATCATCATAGTCAACAAGTCCAACAGATCCAGACCTACAAACATACATTAGTGATCCATATACATTAGCTATAAATGAAGATTGTCGAACAAGCAAATGCAGAACACAGTTTCATTAGAAAACAAACTGATAACTAAAGTATCAGCAGCTTTCTCATTCTCCATTGTGAAATGAATTATATGAGTCTTTTAGAACAATTTATCTGACATAATCACAAAATTTATGTATAAAGACTCCTGCTACAGCATCTTACCTGTATTAATTGACTGAAAAGTGACAGGCTATGGAAGCATTCAGCAATAGAATGATTTAAAGGTAATAACACTGTGCTAAAGGATACCTTGAAGATGGGTGGTCCTTGGTTCCATTAGGCAGCTTTGATCGTACATTTTGGTTTCGAACATGCGCTGAATGAGCAGCAGAGTCTTCTTCATCACTGGATTACACACCAATTAAACTCTTATGTTATGCATGCAACATTACTATTATTAGCAGAACATACCTGTCCTCGTTAAAGTAGTCTTCTTCCTCCTTTTCGAGGGCACGGTCCTCGGTTTTTCTTCGAGGGTCTACAGTGATAGTAGCATTTTTATTCTCAGGATTCTCCAGCAGCTGTCACAAGATAAAGGGACCAGAATAAACCAATGCAAAAGTAGAAGCAATATCTAAACAATCAAAAGTAGTAGCATGATTTTCCTTCCATTATTAATTTAACTGACAACAACCTAAAAAATGCACCAAAAAATCAGTCCGAGAAACAGAATCACACCTGCTCATATTTGACCTTTAGGGCCTGGACAGTCCCCAAGTGCTGAAACTCCAGCAGTTGATCCCAAAAGGAATCAACTACATACAAGACAAGAACTTTTACATTCTCCTGCATATATTTCGGATAGCCATGAAAACGAAATAATAAAATAAAATATATAAACATCCTAAAAAACACTATCAGAGAAGAAACCAGAAGGAAGATCACCTTCCGGATATACTCCAAAAGTTCAAGAACTCCCGAATGCAGCATATTGTAGCGATCACCATTCTCAATGAATGCCTCGATGATTGGTTTTAATAGATTGTTTTTAACAATGTGACGAAGAAGATGTTCATCCTGTAAGACATCCAGATTCACTAGTCATTCAACATTTATCTGATGTCACTAGTAATGGACTGCATACAGTTGGTTTAAGTAACAGGACTGTGATTTAGAGCATGCAATGGACACAATTAGCGCAGAAAAAGAATAAAAACAATTTAGTTATCCACCATAAGACCAGAGGACTAGACCCAACCAATTCTACAGTCAGAGGCGCAAGCATAATCTAATCCTAAATGTCTACCAGGGAGATTGTTTTTGACCAGGGCATATGTATTGAAGATTGCTCATCCTTTCCATGCACCTTACAATATGATCCATCATATTCGGCATACGAATCAAGAGATGTTGGAAATTCATGGAATGACATTTCACCTAGAATGGTATGAAACAAGTGAGACATACCAGTTACATTAACCAGTACGTGGATCGCTCGTTTCAAGCGATCGAACCAAGACCCATTAAAAAGTTTATAAAGGAAACCTTACAGTTTACCCCTCCAATTACATGGGGAGCACAAAGTCACTACTAACGCCCAATGCTGCTTACCTCCCCACCACCCACCACATGTTACTAACTACGTATGCTTCCTCCACTGCTTCTTAGTTCTTCCTCCCTCCTCTTTCTCCATTGTCTCCTTTTCTTCCTTCCTCTTCCTTCCTCCTTCCTCCTTCCTCTTACTCCTCTTCCTCCACTATCATATGTTCCTTCCTCTTCTTCATCTTTGAGTCACCAGTAGGTATCAATGTACCATGTGTCAGTATATACCAATACCAACCGATACATACCGGACGCACCAGGGACCAATATGGGTCCGTACCTGAAATGGCATTCGTTGGGTGGGATTTCAAACAAACTTTTTTTTCATGCCTATCCCAGCATGACATAGCAGCCTAAAAAATAACCCATATATCGAAAAAGTTGTTTGAAATTTAAAATAATTAGTTGTGTATGGGCAAAAGAATAAAATGACAAAATTGGAGTCCAAGTATAAGTCTGGGTCCTAAGGTCTAAATTATCTGCCTCCAATCTTCAGCAATTAATGCTATTCATCAAGCTTATAGGTTTAGTTTGGATTTTGTTGGCTTTAAGTTTTTAGCTTGACAGGAGATTAGACCAAGAAGAATCAATTTTACTGTTATCAGTCCTGAAGCTCAACAATTCTCAACATGATTAGAATTGGATATTGTTTCTCATCCCAAAGATTACTGACTTACCTGTAACACATATAGTGAGAGGCAGCAAAATAGCCCCATTAGTGGATTTTGGTTGGGTTGCATTTAGCATAGGTCCTCAGTAGAAAAACTATTGGTGTCCCATCCTACTCCAGGAATCTGTCTCCTACACAGAGTTCACACTTAGTGGTCGAATTGGCTGACATATAAGTTGCCTCATGGTTTAGTAGGCATATGCTCACAACTTGATAATCCAGAATTACTAGGAGTGTACACTTTTATCCAAGTAGCACTTCAATCTGAGGCATAACCCACAGCTATGAAACTTCATGCTGTTTATCCAACATCGCCTTCTAATTTGTTATTATTTATTCTAGGCCTAGATCCAGTTTAAATAGAAAGCCAAGATACTTAAATGTTCTCAAATAACATTTTTTCCAAGATCCATAAACAAATACCAGCATATTAATGACCATGGGACAAACAGCATGTTGAATTTTGGTCTTCAGAAGGAACAATGACACTCCAACATTGTTTTAGAACAGACAAGGCAATCAGCGTAGAGTTCTCAAAGTCATTACTTCTTCAAGAAACCATGTTAACAACCATTTTTTAGAACTATATTGACCAACTAGACTAAAGTTACTGGTTAGTGCAACTTAAGGCCCAAAAGATACTAGGCAAGTATCACATTGCAAAATTTTAGTGACTAAAAGCACCTTAAGCAGCCAGTAGGCTCCCCAGAAGTCGAGTCCTAATAGTCCAAATCAAGCAACCCCAATCATTATTGGGCTCATGAACACATAGGAGGCACACTAACAGATTAGAATCCATACCAAACTAGAAGATGATGAAACTGAAGTAGATCCAAGAAACATCCCAAGTCAAAATCTGTAACAAGACCTGATTGAATCTCAGCTAGCTCTCCTGCCTAAGGGATGCCATAGTCCTACTTGATTTAAGAATATGATATTTTCAATCTTATTGTTAGAGACAATTTTGGAGAACCTTTAGGGTCTTATTTAGAATCAATTTAATGTATAAAATTCCAATACGGTATATTAAAAGCTAGAGTGTTTATTTATCTTGTTAGACTAATATTATAAGTCTACAACATTAACCAGAAGAAGCTGTGGGAGGCAACTTGATAAACATGTCTCGATTTCCTTGTTAGTATATCTACATCTTGCAATGTTTGTTATGCTTAACAAACAAGCAACTAGTCAAATATTATCTGCACTTGTGATAGAGCACAAATATGAGGATATGCAGATAATATATTTGTTCAATATCTGAATGATGGAAAACAGTTACTAATGCAAAACTGGAAGACACACCTTGTAGGAGACAATAGTACGCATGAAGCGAATAGCAGCCACCACTAGAAACTTTTCTCTTCTGCGTGTTAGACACAAGACCTTCTCTATGGCATTATTCACAAGAAAACTACACCTGTATATACAAGAAAAGCAAGCACCTCTAATCTGAGAAGATTATCAAGCAATCTAATTAGCAACATAGAGATTTGATCATATTCTCACCTTGTTCTATAGGGGTGATGAATCACACAGAAACACAGCAGTTCACAGATGTTTGATAAAATTTCTGGTTTCGTTAAAGTAATGGTTGCAGATGATTTAGCGATTGACTGGGCAGTGTTCTGCGGGGGACACGCTGATGCTATGACATCTACTAACTGAGGCAGATGAGTTTCATAGAAGATCTCTACAATTGTGTCTCGCTGCAGCGAACAGAATAATAATCAAATATTATGAAAGCATTAGCATATGAACTCAGTGATCAAAGAAGTTCCTTGCAAGATAATATAAAAAGAAGATTTTCAAACAGTTTATAGAAGGGAAAGATAGTCAAAAGCAAGCAAACAGTAAAAAGCATCAAACAACATAAATGATTAAAGAAAGTTTATTGCAAGTTAATATAAAGGGAAAATTTTCAGAGTATACCAGGAAAGATTGCTTAAAGCAAGCAAACATTAAAAACATCCTTGTCAAGATTGGATACGACTCATGAATCAGTTTAATTCTCTCATTTCCCTTAAAGATATTTATTAATTATGAGAAGATAGTACCAAGAAAACATGATTTGGAAATTGTTGCAAAAACATAACGCTTTTGTACACTGATGAAGCGACCATTGCTGGTATATATTTAATGTTTCTGCTAAGCTCATGTTTAAAAACAGGGAATAAATGAACATTCAAAGAAACTCAAAAATAAACTGACATGATAGGTGTGAAAAATGATATTTTAGATGTTCACACAAGCAACAGGTAGGACAACAAAGAAATAAGACAATATAAAATCATAAATTTTTTTACTCAAGTACCTGTGAACCAGATGTAGTGTAGGAGTCAACCAATATTCGAATAACTTCAAGGAACTGACAATGCATATCCTCCCCAATATCAGTAACTATACCCTTGACCTGGAAAATTTTTCATCAGTAAAATCTATTTTTTACAACAAAAAATAACAGATTTATCCATCCAGGTCAAGACACAAATAAGTAAAACAATAATTAGCTAACCTTGCAATATAAAGATGAACACAACAAACATAATTGTAAAAGGAATATATATAAGGATTACTATACCGCCCGAAATGGTACAGTTTTGGTGGTACGTACCGGTCCAAGCGTGGACCGATACACGGACCATCCCGTTTTCCGGCGATCTGCATTAAAATAATAAAAAAATCAAAAAGTGGTGGGCCCAATCCATTTCAGCGTTAAGAAAAACATATTAGGGCTCTTCTCGGGTACAAAGCTGTGGCACTGCCTCTTCACCGCTGCAGCGACGCTACATCTTCACTGATTCTCCACTGCAATGCTGTAGCAGCACTGCCTCTTCGCCACTGCGATGCTACAACAACATGGCCTCTTCAATGTTGCAATGCAGTAGCAGCACTGTCTCTTTGCCGCTGTGATGCTACTGCTTCCCTTCGACACTACCGCTGCTTCCCAGGTATCGCTGCACTTCTTCTCCTCTTCCTTTTCTTTATTCTTCTTCCTTTCTCCTTCTTCCTCTTCTATTCCTCCACCAGACCTTCCTCTTCAGCCTCTTTTTCTTTCTCATCAAAACATTGGAACACATCGGCGTACCGTGTGTCGATACACTGGTACGGAGCAAGACGTGTCGTGCCGCCAACCGACCGACACACTGGTTCGGACCGGTAAGTAAAACTATATATATATATATATATCTTGAAACAAAACATAAAGTTCAATCCATCCACATATGATATTATAATTTTACCACTACAAATGTCTAGAGGCATCATTGTTGATGTTCGTGTTAATTAGTTGACTCTAACATGAAAGATATAAAATTCACCACTAATTTGCATGAAAACATCAAAGGTAGGATATGGATACTCATCAAAGTTCTTTTAAAAATTAAGTACAATGAACAGTATTGTACCCTTGCTGATTCATGTAATGTCATGGAGCCTCTGGGTCCCTTTTGACATGTAAGAGAGATTAGGGTCCACGATATCCTTTTAGCTCTTCTACAGTTCTACTTATCTAGATGTATACAAGGGAAAATCAGCTTTAAGCCACAATTGTTGTTTTAAAAGCTACAGATCTACTCTCAGATGTCATAATGTGGCACCATATATGTAAGTTGTACCACATTCAAGTTTATATGTTTTACTCGATGTCGGTGGCAATATAAAAGCTAAAGTTGTCAGTGATAGTAGACATGTGATGCCCAATAGTCCCAAACTAAGAGTTTATATGTTTCTGCCATGGGTAAAAACATGAACTACCAATAAATATTGGACTTAGAAGACTATTGATTCCAGATGTAACAAGTCAAGACTGCTCAAAACCAAATAACAAGTTCACCTTGCCCCAACTTAGCTTTATCAGAAATATAAGATCCCCGATATATTGACCCAGATTTTAGCGCATGCATTAGATAATGTGTTATGCTTAACTTTTCCAGCTAAATTCAACCGTGATTGATAACTTTAGCCTATAACTAATCTCTTTGTTAATCTTGTGCCTCTAGAACTTCTTCTTTCCTTATCTCCATCTGTTCAAGAAAAGAAATGGTAACTCTTTGCTTAAATGATCAATTTACAAATGAACATAGCATAAGTTGCATTAATTAATTATTTTCTGTATACCATGTCAACAACTTTGCTCTTATAGTGTCACAATTTGAACACACTGTGGAACTGGACCTTAACCAAGATATAACAACGCCAGAGGCAATCCAGATAGAACCACAAAGTGACCAGGTGTCAGATTTGAAAGGTTCGAACATAGTAGCATCCCCAATTCATCAAGATCTCTTTACTATCACATAATATGATCGGTCAATCATTACAGCCAATAAGATCTAACAAATTTTTTTATCCAAAAAACAAAATAATCACATGATGGATGTTACAAAACCTACATGAAGATCAACCAAATCTAAGGCAATCATGATTAAATGATTGAAAGGTAGATCATGGAAAAAATGCACGTAATGTCTAGGTTTTTTAAATGTAATCTCTTGCTAAGGCCAATAAAAGCTATAAAATTCTAAAAACATGTAACCATGAAGGTGCAATAGTGCCGATTACATGCATCTAGTCAAAGAATGTAATATAGGTCAAAAGTACATGTAAATACAAATATCTCGCTGAGGATATGGTGGCACATCCATATCTAGTATGCATTCCACATGAATCATGCAGTGCCAAGTACATGATATAATGTACTTGAGTTGTCCAAACTTTGGCACAGTATGGACACTATTCATGCCATTTTCCAGTTCCATGGACAAAAAATGTAATTGATGGTACTATATTAGCTCTGACAATTACAAAACTGATTGACTAGGAAACCCATGGTCTAATATGAAACTTTTTATTTGTTACACATGTAATTGTAAAATACATCAAGCACAAACAGGCTTATGATGTTTGTGGAATGAAGCATATACCTCTTCCCCTATAGGGATATCGCAGAAAAACATCGGAGAAGCCATTATACATACCAAATACATTAATGAAAAAATATGTCTAAGGCTTTCAAGAAAATTAACTAATGTAATTCAAAGTCCTTAAGTAATTTATCTTGCATAAAAAAACAAATTTAGTTACTATTTATGGGACAAGGCCAATCAAGGTTTTATTGAGCCAAAATCATAAGAATTAAAATTATCATCAATCAAATAAACAAATCTTCCATGACAAAAGGGCGCTTTGGTCTAAATAACGATAGAAAGTCAGGTCATTTAGGAAGGCCTTTCCGGTTACTTATACCACTCTGGTTGCTGATCCCACTGGTGCTGTGCACAAGTATGTTAAAAGACCAATAAGAAAAGAAACACAAGAAAACAGCGAAGTTTCTCTTCCTAATCTTCTCCCTATCCAATTGATCAAATCGACACATTTATTAAACTAGAAGCCCAATTCACATAATGAACTGAACTGATGCTTTTAAAAGAAACTGATCGAAATTCAACAATTTTCGACCAGCATTGGTTAAGTTTTGATGTTTCACCATGTTCAGCCAATACCAGGCAGTTCCAACGAAATCAGGGCAGTCCATGTTTAAGCCTGGACTAGGACCAACACCAACATTTTAGTCTCACAAGTCACAACTAATTGTGTCTCATGTTAAGATATTAAGATATTACTGACATCCTTGACATTTTTCACGAACGAAAAGAGCTCACTAGAGATAAATAAATATAAAAAAATGTGCATTTTAAGACAGACCAAATAGCTATCAACTTGCTTACCAATAGTCCAAGAAGAGAATTTCCCTCTTGTTGGATGACATAGGATCTAACAAGGTTAGGATCTTGGTTAAGAAAAAGTATAAGAATCTCTGTCCTGCATTACAAATAGATAGCTGCACAATTTAGCATATGCCTATAAAAATTAAAACAACAGACAGATCCCTACAATTTGGCTCAGCTACAAATAACTTAAAAGAATATTAACAGACATAAGGCTACTTATTACCCAGCAGAAACAAGCTTTTTGTCCTGACTCTGCAACACATCTGTAATGATGTCAAATAAGCCTTCAGCAGCAAGATCCCTGTAGGTAAAAACATCATTGGACTACAGAAGACTATCAAAAAAGCATTTACAAGGCTAAATGTAGACTTTTGTTTCTTAAATAAATTTGATTCTAAACCTATATAATTAACTATTATCTCAGTTAAAATCATTTTAACGATTATGCATCAGAAGGTAACCAATAGTTTCATATGTATGAGGATCCTTTTATGTTTGGCTTCCTCAAAACTGCAATGATTACAAGAATTCTAAATTCTAAATTTACAACAATTTTAAATTGCTCCAAGAAAGATACCAAGTCTCTCTTGTGGTACACAAAACCAAACATCTATAGTTGCAGCCAAAGAGGGGATCTCGAAACATGCAACAATTCACATGCAACTTATGGTTGGTGACAACTCAAATGTTGCTAAATAATTTTAACTTCCAAATATAATTCAATTCAATCAACACGAATTATCATGCATAGATACAAATTGTTTCTTGAACACAGTTGCTTATACACTACCACTACTGTAACTGCATTTGCAAGAAACCTCAAGCTTTGTGGTTTTCTTATGTCAACCAACTTACAAGAGATGGCTATTTTCTATTAGAATAATAAAGCACACTTGATGATAATGAGACTTCAATTTCTTAATCAAACTTCAGGACTTGGAACAATTAGATATTTTATTCCAAAACATGTATGGCATCCCATCCATTTCATTGTTTAGCACAACATTACATACTCAGATATCCATTAAACGTTTTTGTTACACCTCCCCATTATAAAATTAACAAATATTTCAGCCAAACGTTATTTGAAAGAACCATAACAAAGCTATACGGCAATCAGTAGACTGGTTGCTTCAAAGCTATACTGCAACATAAAAAGAAACATCTCTCTAGCTACAAACATGAACTTACCGAAATAACCGCAATTGCTGAACCTGTTGCAAGCTTTTACTCAGAGAACAAAATTCATGCAAGAATAAAACCTGGTACATGGAGTAAAAAAATAATGTCACATTGGTATCTCAAGTCAAGGCACAAAGACTGTGAACTACAGACATCCAAATTCCACAATGCATCTTACAGAAACACTTCAGGAAACGTACTGATGAGAAAAAAATTAAAAATTGATGAAAAGAGTTATTTCTATTTATAGATGGAAACTTATAAGAATCACCAACTCAGCCACCATTCGTGGATACTTCAAATTGTTTGCCATACAAGATAAAACGAGGAACAATTCTCTAAAATGGTAATGGACATATTTTAAGAAGATCTATAGATAAAGTTAGGATAAGTAAATTGGTACCTATGGTGTAATAAGAGACACGAGGAGACCTAAGAACACTGTGTAACAATAAAAAGATATTTGAATGATCTTGTTTTAACTAAAGATATTGTCTTATAAAGTGCACAACCACAGAAAATTCAATGCCTTTAGATTATATGGCTATTCCACCAATAAAACCAAGATAGATAGGTGAGAAGAGGGGAGGAAGAAGATGATGCAGATCTTTCCCCATTTTCTGTTAATCACTTTCTTGAGTTCTTTATTTGTAAAAACTTTAAATAAAAATATAAAAATAAATGATATGCTGCAATAATTATTATTTTTTCCATTTTTATACAATTAGCTTTATCATTTTTTATGTTCTCTTTTTTGGCCAATTTCAATGAGCCAGTCCAAACGATAGGATTTTAAACTAAATCCCAAGACTCTCTTATGCCCAACAAACCTTGAATTATGATGATCATCTCGAATGGCTACTCATTCGGCAACAAAAAACCATCCCGTTTCCACATATTCTGACAAAAAATTATGTCACAAACTTGGAATTCAAACAACACAATTGCTGAAACTAATTGGAGTCTGGATTCTAGAGCATAGTAACGTGTCCAAGTATTTGGGCTCAGCAGCATGGATCTTCACCCACCATCATTAGGGGTGTTCAAACCAAACAGAACCGGTTTGGTTTGAACCAATTCATCAATAGTTCAATTTTGAAAAAGATAAACGATCTCAGTTCGGGAGAGTACTCTTCTGCAGTTTGGTTAACTAGTTCGGACCGAACCAAACTGATTTTAAATATGGAAGATAACAACCAATTACATATTATCAACCTCTACAGAATCAAATTACAAATGGACGTTCATGGAATTGTGCAAAATCAATATGGACAAGGCTTCTAAGCTTTTTGTCATGTGCATGAGGCATCAAAACAAGTATTACTAATCTGCAGAAAGATCTGATGTAACCACTAGTATTATTAATCTACTAATGAACCGTACAATTTACATGATAAAAAAATCAATAAGCAACACACTTGTCACAAGCATATGGGACAACGATTTAACAAAATACATTCTTACATTAGGAATCAATGGATTATTGAAATTAAATTTTTGCATTTGTAGAAGAAGGCATCTAGCTTATTTTCTCTCATTTTTTCTTATCTATGTTGTCATCTTTCCCTCACCTTAATCGACATGAAATTCTGCATTGGATTGGGTGCTAGATAGAAACCTTTTTTTAGAATATTTAGAAAAAATATATATATTTTAAATTGCTTGAAATTAGAAACCAATTAACCAGTTAACGGAACCAGATTAACCAATTTTGAACCAGTTCAGTTAGGTAGGTCCGAACTGGTTCCGATTCAAACTACCTTATTTTAACCAAACCGAATTGGTTGTTATGGCTCAGTTCGATTCAGTCTATAACAGTTCGGTTCGAACCGATTTTAACACCCCTAACCATCATGCTATGTTGAGGGCAAGCATCACTAGTCAAATTAGGATCCACCAAATCACAATTTAAAGTGTCTAATTACATTTTTCTAGGCCTTCTATTACCCTTTAAACAAGTAATCTTAATTGACTTACCTCATTCACTGACTTATCAACACTTCTTCAAACATGTATATACCACCTTAAAATGACTTCCTCTTCATTTTATCCTAAATTAAAACTATTCCTACTTGTTCGTAAGTATTTATTATTCAATTTTTTTCTAATAACCTCACTATGTACGTAAACATCTTCATTTGGCATTGTGTTATCAAAATACTTCAGCAATATATAGCTTTAAGCAGCATGACACTTGGAATTTAGTAAAATAAAAGGATAACTAAATAAGTTACATGGTAAAACAAGTATATTATGGCTCTCGGAGGACAATATCAGACACAATGAATTATTCCCAATTCAGCTCAGAAGAAGTCAAACTAAAAAAGAACAAATGTATTCCACATGTAAAGACCAAGTGCTGCTAGGATCCTAATGCAAATTCATATAACAGATACCCAGTTAAATGCAGAAATTACTTGATTCATATCAAATTAAACATTATCAAAAGTCGGCTTGTATAACAGTTAGATAAAGTATTTGGGAATAATTTTGTGTTACCAGGTCCCTCTTTGATTCGACTGAGGTGGAGGTCGACCTCATCCTTGCAAATATTTCTTGAATAAAAGATACATCATCTTTCAACAAGGAAATGACCTCAAAGAATCATATAACACAAAATAAATGTCAGAGAAAAAGTTTAAATGAAATAAACAAAGACCAAAAGGTTGAGTTGTTGAGATCCTCACAACACCATTATTAGCATGAATCATTGAGTTGAGACTTGCTATTACAGCATCATCTAAAACCCGTGGTAGAATCACATCCTAAAATTGTCACAACAATAGTGAGATGTCACTTAATGCAAATTAAGCCAATAGCTTGAATTTAGGTAATTGACCTTGAGATAACCAATTCTGTAAGTTTGATGTATTTTTGAAAGTACAGAAGAGTCTTTGATGGGGATGGCCTGCAGAGGACCAAATCTTTGAAACACAATCAAGAAGATAAGATTATCAGTTAGGTGGTGACTTTCAACTAACTGACCTCCTTAAAAACAACATGCTCTTTAAGAAATGCACGGTGCTGCTGCACTTGAGGAACCTCAGGATCATCTACACAAAGTTTATAGAAAAAGAAGTTTATATAGAAAATAAATTATGACAAATATATCATTTTGCAAAAGAAGTTTATATAGAAAATAATACTCCAACTAAAAACCTTCCCGTGTTACAATCATCAAGTCACAATTATCATGAAAAATATTCATCACAACCATTGCATGATATTTTGAAGAATATCGATGTAATAAAGACAAGAGCTTGATATCTGATCATTTATGCAAAAGAGGAGTTACAACAAAGTCATTGCCTAATCCAAATACATGTGTAATAACATGATCAAAGCTATCCTGACCATCTCAGAAATCAATCAGAGAAAATGTCGATCAGCAGTGAACAGCGTCACACAGAGGCTAAAAGTGAAAAATGAAAACAACTACCTACAAACTAGTGGCATTTACAAAGGACATATCTATATAAAGCATTTAGAAACTTGATCCAAGATTTAATCTGTCATGGACTTCAATTAAAAGTATTTGGCATACTATTCTAGTAATTATTCAAAGCAGATTAACTTCAGCTCAAAAGGGTGGTCCAAACTCCTAGCAAATGATAGGTCTAGAAGGGGTCTATTACACAGTATTACCCTTACATGCAGAGAGGTTCTCTTTATAACCAGAAACATAGTCACCCAAGCCGCAAAGGAGCAACATCACCAAATTAACCTTGATTATGTCTTAAAAAATATTCAGGCCTATACAATTAGAGACATCCCTTCCAATGAAAAAACAACAAACACCGAATATGTTTGTGAACATCACACACTCGATCCATAATATGATTAAAAAATAATCCATATCTTTTTCTATCAGTCCTTGCTTATTTATTTCTTTTCTTATTCCTCGAAAGCATCATCAGATCTTGTATTATTTTCTCTTCCATCCACTCAGTTTTACTAAGCAACAATTATACAACAAATTTTAGCACCTTTCACCAAGATATTTTTTACCCTTCCTCCCCTTCCTTTTGATCTTGTGTAAATAATGAGCAAAAACCTTTGTTTTCATTTAATTAAATAGATGATTCTGTCCTTTTTGTCTTCTTGACATAAGGCCTACCAAAGGGGAGCATATGGTGGCACTGACAGTTCCACAAATAACTAGTTCGGTTATCACCATTGCAGAGAACAGTAGACCAAAATACCACCAACACCTTCAGCAAAGGGGGTGTGGTGAGACCAAGATTCCCTGGGATCTGCCAGCATTATCTCTCATCAAGCAGTCCCTTGCCACCTCCTGCTCTGGCTGGATCATGCAGGCACTCATGACTTCATAGAAATCATTATTCACGGCATCACCAACAAGCCCGTAATTATCACCAACCACAGATTTCTCAGTGTCCTCTAACTCTAAGGCGGTCATGTGAAACGACTTGATCTTCCAAGGCCCAACCACAACTCGATGGGCAATGATGGACATCCCAAAGGCAGTAAAGAGGTGGAAACTCACCTAATCAGATTGCTCGTTATACTCTGCATTGGAGGTAGCCCCACCATCTTCTAGTGTTGTGATGGAGATGAGTGACAGATAAAAGCAGGAGCATAAATCACATATCATAAACAGAATAAGAGTGTGTGGAGTTGCATGCAAAAATATTTTTCCTGGAGAACATTTTCATGTTTATTAGGTAGGAAAACTGTATAAAAATCAGCAACTGAGTATCCAAGTAAGCAGGAAAGCTAACCATTTTTCCGAGCAATTCCTTAGGAAAACAAAAAGAAACTTCTTTTAGACCAGAATCCTATGACTTTTCAAGATGTCTTTCCATTCAAAAGAGCATGTTTTAGAATTTTTCCTATATCCTATACACTGGGAAAGAAAAAGGAAAGAGGTTTTGGTTTCCATATCCTACAACCGAAACAACTTGCTGTTATTTTTTATGTATTTCTTTTTCAGTGAAACCCAATTTGTGTCCTTTTCCCTGCAACCAATGAACCATAATAATAATAATAATAATAATAATATGTCCCCATTCCATAGTAGCACGGACCCTTCAATCACCACATCATTATCTCAGAAACATGAACATGAAAGAGGCAGAAACGTTCGAGCAATCGAAGAGAAATCAGCAATACAATAATAAATTAATAATAATAATATATCAAGGCCAAAAGCAACAAAATCAATATTAGTATAACACAATAGGTATTAAGAACTGTAGTAATATCCCTCGGTGTGGATAATATATATTTGTAACACCTATGTAATTTTACCAGAATTCCCAACATTTGGACAAAAACTACAGCTTCAGAACAAGATGACCATGAAATAGGGTTCTAGCTGCAAAACATGTACCAGCAGCTCTTGCCTTAAAAAGCAGATATGAATAAACTTGATTGTAAATAGAGATATAAATGTTCGGGTCCAGAAAACAATGACTTCAAAACAGCTGATAAGTCAACATGCCAGATAGCTAATTATTAACTGTTAAAAACTTCATTAAAACAAAGAATAACGAAAAGTCTGTGAGAAAAGTATCAATTTTATACATTAAATCCAATACTCTAGAAAGCACGACAGTTAGGTATGCTGCCAAAAAAAATAAAAAACGTGACTAGGTTATCAAGACCATCAAAATCAGAAGGCATTACTTTAGAAAACATGGTGCTATTGGATGAAAGCATCCTACTTCTACCTAAGCATTTGAGAGGCCAAGACCATCTAAAAAGCCAGTGTGCCAAGCTCAGTTATCAAGATCAAGAACCTATGTTCCTGCATGGACTAGGATACTGCATCACTAATACCCATGACCATATTAGGCCACAAATACGGGTGAGCTGGCAAATGTTTACTGCCATTTTTTCTCTCTTATATCAACTACTAACAAGTTAAACTGATGAACCTGAAATAATTAAAATGATAGCATAATAGAAGTTCTCTTGGCCTTTCCTTCCAATTAGATCTGGATGCGTATTGGTTGATTACCACCACAAGGAGGCCTCACTAAAAATTCATCAAAGATGATCCACAGGTTTCTAGAGATTGTCAAAGATCACTGGAGGCCTCCTCTCGTTGGAGGTTTCTTCTTCCATGTCGACATTTTTTAACCGTTATTTCCCTCTCTCATCCTCTTTATTAAATTTTCCACCACCTACTGGCATTATGTCATAATGTTAGAACAGCAACATGCCTGACCATATGTAAATAAATAGCACTTACCATCCATATCGGCCTAGACACCATGACAATAGCATGTGGTTACAGAGCCATTAATCAAGACTCCTACTGTATACCGCATACACTTCTTGTGCATTTTATTACATAGAAGGATCATCTTAAGTGCTGTAATGAAATTATGAAAATAGAAACAAACAAAATCAATATCAGTTTTTAGGGTACATATCCAAAAAGCAGGGTTAAATGCACAAGTATGAACTTTATGCCAGCTAAATTGGGAACAAAGGAACCCAAAGCATGGAGTAATAAGGAGTTAAATAAATGACAGCTATCATTTAGCTAACCCAGATTTAACCAGCAATCAATATTAGATAACATATTAAGAAGCATATAAACAATCAAATTCCACTCATCTAAAAGCATATACACTTCTAAAAACAATAGTAAGAGAGAAAACAGGAGCTGAAAAGGAGAACCTACATTCTAGGGAACCAATAATGTCCAAAATGTATTCTTCCACAAAAATTCTATCGAAGATCTGAGGGTTGTTTAGTAAAACTACAGATCACCAAAAAGAAACTATCGTTAGCATAAGAAACAAATTGAACATAAAAAAATGTATTGATATAAAGCAGAGGTTCTCAGTACTCACAAATACCCTTGACCAATTTAAAGATCATGTAAAGACCATCCATGTTTTCCAAGTCTTCGCACATTCTGAAAAGATCTACTAGCTTGGAAAAAAAATCTTGCTGCACCACACAAGTGGAAAACAACTGATTAAATTTTTCAATGTAGATCTGGTTAATGCAAGTATAGCTTTGATGCATTCCTTGCTAAACATGAACATATATTTTTTTGTCTTACCTTGTGATAAATCTAGGTACTGTTTCTTTAAGTTAGGATTATATAAACACTACCCACCATAAACATGTTTTATTAAAGATAAAGTGCAGTTCTCATAACTCTAGAAAACTTGTCAAGACCTCTTGAAAGAATAAATTTTGTTATTTAACACACAGTGTTGTTAGACATCTCAATGATCTATGACCCCTCGTTGTACATAATTTTCATACTTCCACGTCCTTTACAAGGAAGGAATTCTCGAATCTTAAGCCAGTTTCAGCTGCTGCAGCTGCATTGATCAAAGTAATGCTTCCAGATTATTCTGACAGTCACTTGAGTCTTGAGTAGAAGGATTCTTTTTTCATCACCTTGTTCTGTATATTCCTTAAGCTTCCGAAGGCTCAAATTCCGCTTCAACCCAATTTCTTAAGGCTCCCGCTCTGGTCAGAGTGCTTCTTCGAGCAGCCAATAATCAGGAAAGAAATCCATAAAGAAGACATCCTTGCGGTCATGGAATGGACATATGCTAAAATGAGATTGAGACAATGTACCATCTTATTAACTGCTTCTATGCCTAGACAGGCTGATATCTCATCCTCACCTTAATTTACATCTAAAAAGCTTGAACTAAGCGGAGAAATAAGCAATCTTCGATGGCCTATCGTACCCAATTTTCCAGAATGCATGAAGTAAAGAACCACCATGATCATTAAACTAGATCATTCCTCCCAGTCAATGACAGACATGGATAAGGATATGAATTTAAAAATGAAACACTTACAACATTGTAAAATATGGCATATGTTAAATCTTGGAAAAGTAGAACACGGAATGACATGTATGCAACAACAAAAATTATAATAAACAAATTTGTGCTAAAAAAAACTAAGAATTTGAACATTAGAATACGTAATACAAACCATAGCAAAATATAATGAGCAAATTTAATAGCATTCATGACTTATTCATTATGAAGAAATTATAGAATAAAACAGTTCTTCTAAAATGTGAAGATGATAACAAGAACCTCTGATAATCAAACTAAGATAAATCATTAATTTTATTTATTATCTCAAATTCGGTTTAAAGGTGATCCCTGGATCACAAAAAGATTTGTCCCTTTGCAGTTTGAGGTCACAAAAACAACTTCTTTGCTTGTAAAGGGAAATCAACATATATTGACCCTTCATAGACCTTGCATTGATAGGAGCCTCACTCATGTCCCTATATATCTCAAATTCAACTCCACATAAAACAGAATATCTCAATTAATATCTAACATGCACATAATCAAAACAAAAACATCCCAAAAAATGAGATTTAATTGAGAGAATTTTTCATTTTGCATGTCGTGTTGTCAATATATTACAAACACACAACCTCCCTTACCAAAAAATCACATGATGAAACCACATGTTTGACCATTCAATTATATTGTACCCCTACCCTCTAATGTCAGGCATCAAACAGAATCAAAAGTGAAAATTGCTCGGACAAGCCAACTCCAAGATTTTTGTTGATATAAGCAAATACAACAAACAGCACATTGACAAAATATGCACATTTTTTACAAGTTGAACAAACACAAATTATACCAGTGGACAACTGACACAAATTCCCAATAGCAATCAACAGAACAAGAAGATGTAGACCATGAATAAATTTTTCACTTAAATTAAAATCTTGAGTTTCATGTTCCCCACAAACAGTGTTTAACAACCATTCCAGGTATACACATAAATCCAAAACATGCCAACAGAAATTAAGATTCTATAGCATAATAGGAAAAAAAAAGTAGCAACCAATACAAGAAAAACATTTCAAAGCTATATTTCCAGCTAAAAACTCTCATGTTCATAAGCTTAAATAGATTCCTTTGGGTAAGGTTAGCAATAAGCTTACATCTTTTAATATCAATTCTCCAACACGCATCTGATCCATGATACCACATTCCATTACAGTCTGCGCATGTGATAAACCATCAGTTTTAAGGTTTCAATAATTGTGTGGCACACCAAAGACAAAATGTAGAAAAACAAAACAAAACAAAGAAGAACAATAATATGATCCCAACCAATTATCTCACTTAGCACATCAATGAAGCTAAAAAGTGAAATTCCAAGGGCACAGGAGCACATTAAAGACACAAAAAAGTAAGAGATTAATATACATGTTTAATCAAAATGCTAAGAGAAAAGGGTTTGCCAGGCATTTAAAGAACACATCCACATTGATCAATCTTGGAAGTAACAGCACCATGAAATCCCTATCAAGTTTTATCCAGTTTCAGCCATTTTCAGGAGTTCCAATCAAGATTCTATCAGTTTTAAATAAATTGTATAGATATAATTCAGAAGAACTCGCATCAAGTTATTTCCTTAATATTTTGCAGTAACATTTGCTGCCAGGAAATAGATAAAGCAACTACAAAAAATTATCACAAACTAAACTTGGATCTAAAATCATGTACCAGACAATCAGAAGTGTTAGAAGAGTTAATAAAACATGTTTAAGATTATCAAACTATTTGCCATTTATTTTAGTGCGACAATGAATGTGTTGATGACTATACAAGTATTCATATTTTGAATTTCTACATAGAAAAAATTGGTTGTTTACACATCTGAGCATTATTCTTTTGGTATAGCAGTAAGCCAGTAACTCAATATTTCATCAAGAAAAGAGCCAGATCACAGTAAATAATCTGGTTAAGTATTATCCAAGGAATCAAATCTCAGTTACACCAGACTTCTTTTTTGAGGTTATTGTTTTCTGATGATACCAAGCAATACAAGTCAGTATACCAATACCTTATTGATCTGAACAGTAACTGAAAGTGGTACCAGACCAAAATTTACGTCCTTTCTCTAGTACCAGTTCAAAATTTAAGTCCTTTCTCTAAGTTGGGAGTGTATTCGAAGAAGAAAGAGAATTGTAACTGTTGGACCATGTACATCAAACACAATTCCATAAACCAAGCTTTTTCTACTGTCAGCTTAAGAATAGGTTAAGACAGTCACAAACTGATAAATAACAAAAGCCAAACAAGATAACAACAATGCATAGAAGAGCAATAATATATATATTCATGAACAAAGACTGACTGCAAAATTTGACAACTGAATATCCAAAAAAAGACAGAAATTTGTAAATCAATATCTTTTTTCAATAAACCATGCACACAGAGCACAAATTGGGTATTTAAAACCCCAATCTATGGGAAAGCTTGGGCACAAGTGAAGATTGAAATCTTCATTCTGTAGGAGAGCTTTTCAGATGCACAACCATCCAGATAGTTGGATTTCAGTGCAAATTAGTGTTTGACATAGAAGGATACACAACAATCCTCCAAAGCTATGAAAAAAAAAGTAGCAGCATAGGATGTTAGTGACACAGCATATCACGACATGACTTCTATTTTTTGTGCGTGCATGGGGACAATCACAAGTAGCACAAAAGTGTAAAAGAATGAGTGGGAATTCTGGATATTCCATACCTTCAAAATTAATGGAAGACTGGATAATGAAATGGATGGAAGATCTCTTAGTTCACTATTAACAGTACGAAGTGACTCATCTGCAAAAGATAACCAAAAAATGATTAAGAAAATGACTAAAATAAGGTACACAAACTGAATATTCTGCAAGAAACAAAATTATATTTGATACAATATGTAGAAATGCATTAACAAAGCCTAAAAAGGAAAGTACATAAGCTTTAAAAGGTAAAGCAAGGAACAAGAATATTACAACAATTTGGTGCTTATACAAAGTTTAATAAAATATAAGATTTTGCAAGGAAATATTCCTGCTGAAATTTTTCAGAATAGAAAATGCATCCAACTATATGTTGTGCCTTCAACACGTGGTCACAACCTCAGTTTATTACCATTACCAGAATTTTCAGAAATTTTGGATACTCAGATGCTCCAAATAATTCAGAAACACCAAATTCCCCGTGGGATCCTGAACTAACTCAATCTAGGGCAGCATTCTGCTATCAGCAATTTCAGATACTACCATCAGAAGATTCAGTAAACATTGTTTCAAGTTCATTAACACAGACAATATTGTAAATCTGGTCATTGCTTAACACAATAAGAAAGAATTCTGATGAACCCAAATCAGTAGACCAAAATTTGCCTTTCTTTGTCAAGGTCTCATGCTGACCGACAGTCAGATACCTGACATCAACACAGCTCATAGATGGTCATACTGGTATAGGCTTCCAGCAGCACAAGGGGGAAAAGGAGGAAAAGGATCAAAAAGAGAAGGAATCATAGAATACTAATCAGCAGCATCAAAGATGGAAAAGAAAGAAGGAAAAAAGAGAAACTTAACCTTATTTATAATGATGGATAGAAATTTTGCAATCAGTGAAAAGGCTCTTGTTTCTTGAACAATTTCCAAGAGGCATGGGATCAAGAAAGGCATGAATGGTAGAAAGGACATCGACAAGTGTCAAGGAACTGGATGATCAAGCTAAGGGAAACTTAAAAACTTAAAATAGGTCTTCTGGAAAGAAAGTCAGAGCATTCAGGGAAAAAAAAATGCTCCAGTTGAAGTTAGATTCCCTGCTTCACTCAGCTCAACCCAAAGGTTTGACTATAGTTGGCCTAATCTACTAAAAAAATGTTAAGATCAATCTTTAGATGAACTGAGCTAGTCTTTACCAAATTGAGATAAGTATAATATGTGGACATGTTTCTGTAATTACTCTCGTATTGGAATCATATACCACTCCTGCAAATGATAAGTACAAATTGCATGGAGCAATAAAGTTGAAATGGAAATCCTATATATTCACAACTCCTTTAAGGGCTATCAAACTAATATGATTGACTTCTCTATTTTAGATATTTTCAGATTAATTTCAACATTAATTTCAGCAGCTGTTTTAGGAACCATTTAGTGTATGAGAATTCTAATATGGTTATAATATATGCTAAACAAGTTGTTTAGCTGGTAGGAGCTCTATATGAATTATGAAGAATTTGATGTTAAAGGATGATGACGAGATAACTTTAAAATAAAAGTTTTCCCGGGCGAAACCTATATATTGATGATGTAAGGCTACAAGGCTCAAACTTAGCTGTTACATCTCTTTTATGAAATTGAAATAATAATTTAGATTAATAGCTTACTTCTCTAGTAGATAATTTGTAGATCGGTCCCCAACTTGAATTAAAGAAAGCCCTGATAAGAGCATCTTATCTTGATCATGTCAAAACCAATTAGAATAAATGGAATACAAGCCATTATAAATTTGTAAAGCAAGCTAGTCATGATCAGTTTACATTTGATGAATTTCAGACGTCTGAAAAACTTAAACTTCAGTAAAACAACAAAACAATTCAAACAAAAAAGGTAATGAATCTTTGCAAAAAATATAAAAAAGGCTATAATGCATATCAATGAGAAAATCTACCATTGGATAATAAAGAGCTAGTAGCTTCAAGATCTTCCATCGCTGGACGAGGGCCAACCTCAAGATCTACAAATTCTCATGTTTGGAATTATAAGCAAGCTTGGTGTCTTAAAGTATTTAAAAGATTGCAAATATCAACTTACCACCAAGACTACTAAAATGGAGGTTTCTCTGAATTTCGCATATCTGGTCCCTAAAAACATCAGCACAATATTGGTGTACTTTTCAAGTTATACAAATGCAAGTGAAAACTTCAGTAAACCGACTGCAAAAGAGGACAACGATACCAAAATGAACTACCATATATAGCAGCAGCCTGGAGCCTCCTGAAAACTAAGTGCCAATTCCGCTTCTGCTTCTGGATCTTTCCATGAGATTATGGTATCTTAAGTTCACAAGAAACATGACATTTCAGGAACACATAAATAAACAACTTAGGGATAATTTTCCAGCCCAAGTATTTAAAAAGAATAAAAAAAAAAGAGCATACACCTTCTTGCCTTGTGTAGATATCATTTGAGGAGACAGAATGTTTGAGTAAAAAGTCATCCTCTTCTTCGTCAACCACAATCAAGCCAAGATCCTCGGTCCCCTGAAGACATGATGATGCAATAATGAAAAAGAGCTAAGTTTAGACATGTATATTAAGTTATTAACCGGTGAAGAGTATGATCACAGAACTAGTTGTTGGACTAAATACCGTTAAAAGAACCATTATGTTTTTTTATAATTCAGTACTTTTAATTAAAAATTTTATTGATCTCCTATTTTTATGGTAAGGATTCAGGAAAAGTCTCCAATAACTTGTTTTCAAACTCACAACTAAAACTATGGATGAGATGTTATGATATGATAGCTACTATCAGATCACTGGAATATGAAAAGCCTACAACAGCTGCAATGCATTACCATATGAATGGTACCTATTCTTGATCCCACGGCAAATAACTAAGTATTGCGATTGAGATGGCTTCAGTACACGGTTTGCATGACCGATCACCAATCAAAAAATTCCCATATTTCTCATTATCAAGCCAAAAAGGATTCATACATAATGTTCTAAAGCAATGAAATTGTGCATGCATGAACTACGTTCATATCCCATATTAAAAATCAACAGCACCATAAGCAGCTTTAGTTTACAAGTCTAAACCAATCCCTAGTTTTAAATATCTACTTTCTTTTTTTTATCATCATTAATCAGAAAAGGCAAGCAATAATTAAAAAAAGGATACAAATATCGGTGACAAATAAAATTACGAATTTCATAATAATAAGCTACAAATATTATTAAATAAACAAAAAATTTATAGATATTACATGAAGGTCACAGGAGAGAGACAAAACCTCTAAATAATCAATTCTGACATGCCCTGTGCCCTGATCATCCCAATTACCTTCATCGTTCAACCGGTAAACCTTAACACGCTGAACCATTTATAAACCAATTAGTTAGTAATTCATCATAAGCTGCAGTGTAAACAAATCAACTAGGAGATAATAAACAAAAACAGATGATGTTGACTTCAAAAGAAGGAAAAATGAACAAAAAAATCCATAAAATGTGTGAAAAATCGTTTTCCGAAATCACATTAGATAATATAGATGATGTGGGCGGACCTTGATTATCATTAGAGGTCTTGAATGATAAATGTTTGAATTTTCTTGTTTTGATAATAAAAAACGAAGCAATGTGATTACAATTTTGTTGATTGAGCACTCTATAGACAGCTCAGCTTATGTAATTTGGTGCTTTGATGATAATCATCTTACATATGTAATGATATAGAGCTCATTTTGATTAATTTCTTGTTTTAATGAAATAATGAACTTCTTTATTCTTGGATATATTTTCATAATTTTCACGAGGTGAGTGTATTACTTTACTCAGGTGAGCACCTAAACAAACATCTACAGCCTCCAGCAATAAGGCACCTTGTTGCCATAGTGCCTGGCGCTTTTGACAACACTAGTCCAAAGTTACAAAAAAAATTTATCTATATTTTAGCACAGCGAGAGCTAAGAATTTTGACAAGAATTAGAATTGAAATTAAATATGACTACATGCCACAGAAAGTAAGAATCAATGTAATGTTTAAGTCACAACACAAGTAAAAGAAGATGCAACAATGTGATATAATTAATATACCATTCCTGACATCACAGGCACTGATTCATGTGCAGGGCTCAGGGTGTTACTAAGGCTCTTTCCAAAATGATCCAACAGGAAGCAAAATAATTAAAACAAATAACAAAAAAATTACAGTTGACGCAAAAAAAAGGCATCAACAGCACTGTATAAGCACCACATGGACAATGAATGCCAAATGTTATTGAGTGAACTATCCAGCAACTAGCTTACGTTAATTTTCTGGCAAATTAAAATCCTTGATCCATGTCATTTAACCAAATACTTTGATATGCTTTCAAGAGTTCAAATCCAACTGCAAACTAAGAGGCACAATGTTTTTCAGGAATGTGTGCCATATGCTCCACTTTTATATGTTTAGTTATATATTCATTAAGGCTAAAATATTTATTGTTTTGTTTTGAGATTTCAGCTTTTGAATTCATGCGAACATTAGAAGAGCACAGTCAAGACTATGCAATTCTAAGATACATGTCATACACCACCACTGCAGCCTCACTTTTTTGCTGTTATGGTAGTATATCAGTTTGTTGATGAGGAAATTGACTTTCTTATGCTGCCTAAAAAAAAGTGTAACATTCTGTAACGTGAAACAACAGAATACAGGTTATTACCATATATCAAATGTGTAGGTAACGTGAAACAGCAGAATACGAAAAGAATGACAGCTAACAAAAATAATCCACAGGGAAAATAATGCTGGAAAAATAAACTATAGCAAAACCAAATAAGCCACGTCTCCTGAACTAAATGAAGGCAGGCAAACCGGGACACATGACGATATAAAATGGGCTAGTCACTGACGGAAGTGATTCCCTGGACGAATCAAAAACAGAAACAAAAACCCGAAAGGTAAAGAAATTGGTACAGGCGAGATGAGCGCCTACGCTGATAACAAGGGCCCATAACCACAGTGGCAGAACCAGTGGATTACTAAACAAGAAGGGAACACGAGACCCTAAGAGAGCGAGAACAGTGCAAAAATCAAAAGGATTCAAGAAGACAAGCACCCATCACAAAAACTAGGGCACCCAAGAAAAAAAGAACCCAAGATCTTTCCCTAACGGTAAACGAATTTTCAGAAACCCTAGAAAGAACTGACCAAAGAACTCGAGGAATTGGACGTCTTGCCCTGGGCGCCCATCACCAGCCCGCCGCCACCGCAGCTCCTCCCGCGACAATTCAAGGGGGAAGGTACCCAAGATTCCGAGGACGAGGAAGAGGAACAGGGGAAGAGATGGAGAAACGGGCGGGTTTAGGGCGACGAATGGAAAACCCTAACCGCCATTAACGACGCAGGAGAAGCCCACCCTTTTCCCCTTTCTCGTTCTTCCCCCCTCTCTATCTCCTTTTCTTTATCCCTCTCTTTCTTTGCTCTCCCTACTCTTTATTCAGACAATGTAGGAATAGTGAGACGGAATGAGGCGACCTAATAGTTTGCTTTGCGTCGTCCAATATTACGGAAACGCCCTCCGTCCTCACAGGGGCTCCGAGGCTAGTGCGCCACGGCTGTCCCTCTCCAGGCAGGGTCTAGGAAAGGAAAGCGCGCGTGGGTCCCACTGATGTCGTGGCTTGTTCGGGATTTCTGGTCAGCGAGGGCCTGGTTTGAGGTAGGTTCCCTGAACTCTGCATCGTCATAGACAGCTGATCTGTTGCTACGTCTCGCTTTCCCTTTTTTACGGTGGGGCGGGGTGGGCTTCGCCCTGCCTGGCTGAGACAGCCGAGCCGGAACGCGCCGAGGCGGCCCAATAGGTGACTCACGCGTGACGCATCGCGCAATTGGTCAAAGCGGTGGGCCTCGGAAGGACGGTGGGGCATACGTGGCAGGTGACGTGGGTCCGTGCATTTTGTGAGCAGAGCCTGAAAAGTTGGATTTATAATGGTCATATACATTATCCTGTGGAATTTTATGTGATGATATCATTACAATTGTTTGATGTTACTCCTCATGAACTCATGTCACGTTGTTCATCTGCCATCTAACATGCGTATTCAATATATATTTATCTTGTAATTATTACTTTAGGCAATGAGACTATCTTACACCCTAGATAATATTTCTAATATCTTAGGTTCTGAATTTTGACGAGAAAACCTCCAAAAAATAACTTCGGTTCGAACTCGACCTAATTAGTGAGGTTAGAGCAGAAACATACCTAAGGGCATTGAGATATAAGAAATCGATGGCCATGATTTACAACCGAGGTGTTCACTATTGGGGAGTTGAATCAAGGGACCTGGTGCTTGAAAAGCTAAATTCAATAACCCAAACTAAAAAGTGTTATATTTAGTCATCAAAGTCATCCAAGATGAAACATATATCTTTAAAACAACAAATATGATGGTGTTACTAAGGGCATGATACATTAGAAACTTAAAGACGTTCTACCATCGAGACATCCCTTGTGTCAGGTTGGGATAACTATATCTTAAGCATCAAACCTTGGTCTTACATATCTGTGGTGCTATTTATATAAAAAAAAAATTCATGTAATCAAATAAAAGAAAATTTTAATATTTTAAAAGACTACACCAACTTGACTAAGTCTCTATATCTAAAACGAGACATCTAACCTATGAAGTAAAAAATTGATTGAGTGGACAAGCCCAATGATGCAACAAAATGAAGATATAATGACTAAGTTGAGTAGACAGACTCGACGACTTAGAGAATGTCAACTTAACGTGATAATACAATATACTAAGTATTAAGAAGAGGTGACCAATTAGGGTTATCGTTAAAGAGAACCTAGGTAGCCATTAGAATATTATAGTATTTGAGATACTCGGTGAATGGACCTTCCTCGATCTTTACCCTGGGATACCTCGTCTTAAAATAGACTAAGATGATAGAGTACCTATACTGATATGAGGTGATCCATGTTCTCTCCAAATGCTTCTTGAACCTGATGAAAGTCTTATAATCAATTATTGTCTCTTCCTAATATTATGTCAATAAAAGGATGGTCAAACCGAGTTGGAGCCAATGCCTTAGGTGATGGCTCGTAAACAGATAAAGGAGATAAAGAAGCTACCATTGTGCCCAAAGAGAAACCAATTCCCCTTCTCCTCGAGGATCAATAATCAATACTTACAAAAGTGAGATCCTGAAATATTGAGATTTGAATTAAAAAAGATAATTTCACATGTTAAAAAATCAAGAGAGAGAGGCTTTATTGGAGTAACAAGATTAAATGTTTTACTTTCATTAGTATAAATATTTTAACGTAACTTTTTAAAAATATAAGGATCATGATATTAAAGTAGATAATTACAAGGGGATAATATGTAATTAGTCATTAAATACATAATAACTTATTCGTAGCACGAGATGACTTTTCTATATTATGACTAAGTCAGGATATATTTAGTTATTATGGCTAACATGAAGACGTGACTAAGCATATGTTCAACTTAAAGCATTGTTCAACTTATAGATTGTCTAACCACGTAAATAGCATAACTAATTACATATTATCTATTATACTTGGACCATATTAGTATCACATGATTTTTATACTTAGAAAATTTACATTGAAATTTTTATAATTTTAAAAATTAAATAAATTATTCTATTTGTCATAACATCGTTAGTTGCATTGATAGAAAACATAGCACATGATACCATGTGTTAGATCGATACAAAAGTAATAGTCAAAAAAGATAATTTTAATATCACTTTTATTTATAATGATTTTACTAGTAAAAAAATTTTAATATCCTACGGTGAAAATAGAATGGACATTAAAGGTATCTTTTTGTCTATAACTTTCGTACGAATCCAATACGTAATGTTACGTGTTATATGTTTTGTCAATGTAATTGATGATATTAGGATAAATAAAATTATTTATTTTAATTTTAAAATTATAATTATAAATTTTTTATAGGTCAAACGGAGGGCAAAGCTTGTGGAACGCCCACTAAATACTACTAGATTTGACCATGCTCTCATGGTCGAGCCTAGTCACACTGACATGTTACAAAATGCCACATAACCGTCCATCATCAGCAAGAAATCAAATTCCATTTCTTACTTATTATTCGAATTCAATGTCCAACATGCCCCTCTCGTTACCCATAAATTTCACTTTTGTTCTCGAAAATACAGTTAATAAACCATCGTAGGGATATTGATAGTGGCACTGACGTAAATATATGACAATCGTAGGTCTAATATTTATGTGTAAATTCCACATTAGTCTTTGGTAATTAACAGAAAAAAAATCCTTGGCGCAGCCCTACCGCCGTCTGTCATATGTTCTCCACAGAAGGCCAGACACGTCGATTTGACCACGTGGCAACGATCAATTGGGTTTTCAGCCTTTTGGCCGGGCATAGTCGAGGGTGAGGTAAGTCCACCGGAAGGATACTGTGCTCTATCTCTTCTTCTATTTATCTTTTAACCTCGACTCCTCCGTCTCGATCTAAGTAGTAAAGCTCGATAGACAATAGGGTGAGCTCAAAATGGCGATACGGAGGAGGTCTCCCCTCGCCGCCGCCATCGCGGTCACGCTTGCCGTTATGTCGATCGCCTCCGCTGAGGTCTACTTAGAGGAGCGATTCGGAGGTATGTGCGCCTTCTCGATCTCACTTGAGATCTGCGATCTGAACTACACTTTCTACGCTCGGTAGCAGCCATTACTTCGATCTCTCGTTGGATATCCTTCTTCTCTGATATGATCTCCCTACTTCTCTGTTAACGATCTGTAGTTTGGCCGCCATCCGCCGACGATGATGCATATGATTTTCGATCATTTTGCTTGTACAGGCTACGATTCATTAAATAGATCGATGCATTACATCTGACGCGTGATTTATAGTGAAGTTGATGGAGCGGTGGATAGAAATCTTTCTTTCTTTGCGTTGACCTTTTTCAGTCTTGGACAGGAGGCGGCGCGAAAATACTGATATATTCTTTCACCTGGACTTTTGATGATGCAACGATTCTTATTTTTGTTGATTTACAGCTTTATCCCCGCTATTGTGAAAGATAGTATTCTAGACGTTTCTGTTTGTTTTAATTGTTTGCTCATCGAAGCTTCACGATCGTCGTGGCTGTTAGTTTGATGGTTCTGACAATATTTGCGAAACGTGTGATCGTGTTAAATCTTCCTATTAAATGCTGTGATATGCCAGATTGCAGTACAGGATTTATTTGGAATAAGAAGTTAATTTATGTTGTACAACGATCACAAATGGATGGATTTTCATTATACTCGATTGATCCATTTCTCTGCATTTCTTTTGTTATTTGAAGATGGATGGGAGAATCGGTGGGTCAAATCTGATTGGAAGAAGGATGAGAATATGGTTGGCGACTGGAACCATACCTCTGGCAAATGGACTGGTGATCCCGAAGATAAAGGTACTCCTCTATAGATTGCAAAGATCATTGTATGATCTTTGTTGTAAAGCTGCCGTCCAAAGCTTAATATCGAATAATTCCACTATGAAAAACTTGGAAGTCTTTTGTTGATGTAGTGATCTCTTGGTTTAATGAATTCCTTTACTGCAGGCATCCAGACCACTGAAGACTACAGATTCTATGCCATTTCAGCTGAGTTTCCTGAGTTCAGCAACAAGGATAAGACATTAGTCTTGCAATTCTCAGTTAAACATGAACAGAAACTTGACTGTGGAGGTGGCTACATTAAGCTGCTAAGTGGTGAAATTGATCAGAAGAAATTTGGTGGAGAGACCCCCTATAGGTACTTTTTACCTTCGTTGATGCCCTCCCATATAGCAACTGACACTGTACCTTCTTATTTATTTTCCTTTTTAGAAATCCAAATTGATTGTCTGCATTTTGAAATTGCAGTATCATGTTTGGGCCTGATATCTGTGGTCACAGCACCAAAAAGGTTCATGCTATCTTCACACGTGATGGAAAGAACCACTTGATTAAGAAAGAAGTTACTTGCGAGACTGACCAGCTAACTCATGTTTACACTTTCGTTGTCCGCCCTGATGCTACATATACTATTCTTATCGATAACAATGATAAGCAAACGGGTAGCCTATATAATGATTGGGACATCCTTCCTCCAAAGCAAATTAAGGATCCTGATGCCAAGAAGGTAAGCACCTTCTAGTAATTAATCTTAACTAGCTGAGAATTGTGTTATTTGATCGTAAGCATTTATTTGATTGAATTGTCTGATGTCATAGCCAGAAGATTGGGATGACAATGAATACATCCCTGATCCCGAGGACAAGAAACCAGAGGTAATCTTGACTTTATTATCATACCTTTTCCCATTTTGGTTTAGTTTTTTGCTCAGGCAATGAGGTGGCACTGTACCAGAGTTTGTAGTTCTTTACTGTTTGTTTTGGGGAGATGTCAATGTAATTTATTTTGTATTTACCCCTTGTATAATAGAGCTGTTGAATGACCTTGCACTCTGTTG
Organism: Musa itinerans; assembly: GCA_001649415.1. NCBI lineage: Eukaryota > Viridiplantae > Streptophyta > Magnoliopsida > Zingiberales > Musaceae > Musa > Musa itinerans. The sequence continues at coordinate 81,781 of LVTN01000037.1, forward strand.
TTATTTGGCTTGCAAAAAGGCTGCAATTTTCTGTTCTGTATCAAATTCAGTGCTGCCATGTTCAGTATTTTGATGGGAAAAAAGTGGATCATATATATCGTGCATGTGTGTGTGTGTATATATATATATTAAATATATATTTGCTATTATATATAATGGTTTTTTTGTTCAGTGCTTGTGCATGAATTTTTGTGTATGTATGTATTGTATATTTTGCTATTATTGATCATTTTAATTTTCATCTTATATTTCTTTGTATGACAATAAGAAACATACATCTATGCTTTTTGTTGCTTACAAGCTATTCCTATTTATTTTATCTTGATGTATCGTACCTTTTGACGACATGAAACTAACTTAACCTTATTGATGAAGGGGTATGATGACATTCCTAAGGAGATCCCTGATCCTCATGCGACAAAGGTAGACTTTTCTTAGTACTGCTTCTAGGAAGTGTTGTTCTTGTGTCATGTACTCTCACCATCTTTTACTATTGTGTAATTGTCCAGCCAGAAGATTGGGATGAAGAAGAAGATGGTGAATGGACAGCCCCAACCATTCCAAACCCTGAATATAAGGGACCCTGGAAGCAAAAGGTCTATAGAGCTAGTCTTTCTAACCAGCATCAGCATTAGAGCATGATTGAAAATCCTGATTATTTGCTTTGCTCTCTTTACAGAAAATCAAGAATCCTAATTACAAGGGGAAGTGGAAGGCACCAATGATTGACAATCCAGGTACTTTTTTGTCACTTTGAAGTTAGTATGTTCTTCCTTTTCTGTCAGTTGACTTTGACCTTTAATCTCCATGCAGATTTCAAGGACGATCCCTACATTTATGCTTACCCCAACTTGAGATATGTAGGCATTGAGTTGTGGCAGGTAAAGCTACAATTCCCTCCACTTGGGTCGAATTTCCATATTGAGTGTATGACAACTTTATGTGCTTTTCAGGTCAAAGCTGGGTCACTATTTGACAACATTTTGGTCTGTGATGACCCTGAGTATGCTAAGAAAATTGCCGAAGAAACATGGGGCAAGCTTAAGGATGTAGGTGTTTCAAAATTCCAATTGTTGACAGTATCTCATAGAATAATCAACTGCTAAATTCTTTTATTTTATTTTTCAGGCTGAAAAGGCTGCATTTGATGAGGCTGAGAAAAAGAAGGAAGAAGAGGTATGCTGGCATTTTTTTCACCTCAGTAGTTCTTATATCCTGTTGTTTTTTCAGAGACATATGCATATCCTTCCATATTATTTTTCTTTAAAAACTATTGCATTTTCTTTTGAAGATTATACAATAGATAAAGATTGCAGATGTTTGAAGAGATTCTCTTCTTATATAACCAATTGATGACAAAATGTCTTTCTACTCATTTCTTAACATAGATTCCTGAAATATTGAGTTGTGTTACAAGTGCAATGCCTCTGGTGCTGTGTGAGTTAATTTAGATCTTCATATAGATTACTTTTCCAATTAGGTAGACTTCTATACATAATGATTGCATGGATTTGATTTGACATAAATATTTTCTGATAAATTAGGTGGTTTCTTCAGATATGTAAATTAAGAAAGCAACCAAGTTATCTAGATTTAAATATATTATCCAACACTCACTGTTTTCTGAAGATTTTACAAGTTTCTGGGTTCCTAGGGTCTGTGAGGGGAATTCTGAGATTTAAGAGAGAGCTTTTTGGACTTTAGGTCATATCATGACCATTTTAGAAAGTGCATTTAACTCTGGTTGTAATTTTCACAAGTGGTCGATCCACTGTCCTCCATTTGGTGTTGAACTTATGAATTGAGAATCACATAGGGAGCCTTCTTCTACTCTAGGCTCCTTCCAAACGCTGTCTTGTTTAAATGCTACAAAACCATGGTTGTTGGATGGGGAAGGAGGTTAAGAGCGGAATATTTATGTCGCTTTCGAGCGAGAGTTTTCTTCCCTTGGTGTTATTAGCATTTGGCTCCAATGGTGCATAAATACCAAAATGCCTTGCAAGACCTAATTTGCACTCTAGGAGATACCCTTTCAAGTCGTTTCCCTGCTTAGTGTAGTCTTTCTTCCAAACCACAGAGTTTTCCTTTCAATGGAACTCCAGAAGTTTGCCCCTTGACACACTTGCCTGCATCCGTAAAGCCCATATAGACTCCCCATCGGTGATAAGATTTCAGAGTCATTTCAGATTTGCGGCTTCATTGATATAGATAGTTTGGGATGTATACACCCCTTACCAAGTGTTTTTTTTTCCCTTTTTATATTGTGTTGAAAATTTGATTGTGGTTAATGCTAACTTGGTCTCGATCATTAGATATATATTCTGATCGATAGATTGCTTTGCTTAATCCACAACATATGTGCATGTTTGGGTGCCTACCTCAATGATCTAGAGGCAATGTGGATGACCTTTCATCTGCCATTTGTTTTCCCTTTTGGCTCGACGGAAGCTCTTCATTTTACTGGTTCTATGCTTAGATTACTTTTTATGGCTCTATTGACCTTTTCGGGGGTGTAGAGTATCTTTCTAAACAAGTTCTCTTGTTCCTCTTATAACAGGAAGCCAAGGATGATGAATCAGATTTAGATGTAAGCTTCAAAATGATATTTCTTTGTGCATCTTCTTTTTCGTATATTTTAATAATTGTTTTGGCACCCATTGCATTTTGTGGGTAGAACGAAGATGAGGACGATGCAGAAGATGCTGATTCAAAGTCTGATTCAGATGCAGAAGAGGACAATGAAACTCCCCATGTAATATTCTCTTAGCTCTGATTTCTCCCTGTTTTTCCCAGAGATTTTGTGCAATTATAGTTGTTGCATCTGTATAGTTGTGTATCTGTAAAATTATTCTCCTGATGGTTTCAGGATGAGCTTTAGAGGAAGAAGCTGACAGAGTCTGCTACAATTTTCGCCAGCAGTCTACAGACAAATTGATGGCTTAGTCCTTGAATTTTAATTTTCTTTTGAGAATTTATCACTTGGAGAGAACAATTTGAGCACACAGCAGCATGGTTGCTTCTGTCACTATTGTTTCTGGACCTCAACTTTTAGCTTCATTTAGTTCTTCAGGATGCAGTAGCTTTTAAATGAACTAACAACAGCTTTCAATTGTCATTTATTTCTGGTGTTTTAATTGTGATATCCGGTGTCGTGGTTCTGTCATGCAAATGTGCAAGTTAAGATGAAATGTAGCATTGGCTGCTGCTACTTTTGCCCTCAGGGAATCCAACAACAGCTCCCTTAATACGAAGTGCATATATATTTTTTCCTCTGCTGCAATATGGCTTGATTAGGTAACCTACAACACTCGATCTTTCTAGATGCCTAATGTTATTGAACAGATA
>LVTN01000037.1:85187-220141 GCA_001649415.1 Musa itinerans
AACAGAAGAGAAAGGAGGCATATGCAAATCAAAATGTGACAAGAAGCATTTTTGTATCTCAACTTCATTTATAGCTTACCATAATTTAGTTTTAAATGCATACGTTACAAATATGGTTGATCAATATCCCTAAATAGCCATAAATATCTTTAACTTGATGCAAGAGCTATCATCACGTAATATAGAAAGAGGAAATCCAGAGAGAGAGGCATTTAGTATATAAAAAGTATTTGAGTCGCATCCAACTCAACAGAGGAAAAAAAAAGAAGGAAAGACAGCTTTGACTACTCTGGAATAATACACACCGTCACGCCTCATTTCATTTTCCTTTTATTATTTTGCCGTTATGCGTTAGGGTTTCCCGTCTTCCGTTGTCTCGTTCCCATTTGACGAGCAGATCGGGGACTCACGGCCCCGGAATCGAGTCCGGCCGCCGGATCCGATCCTGATCGTGCGTTAATTGGTCGTCCGTCTTGTGGAACTCCTCTCCGCCCGCGATGTTCCTGATAGATTGGTTCTACGGAGTCCTCGCCTCTCTGGGTCTGTGGCAGAAGGAGGCCAAGATCTTGTTCTTGGGCCTTGACAATGCCGGCAAGACCACGCTGCTCTATATGCTCAAGGACGAGGTCGGATCCCTCGTCCTTCGTTAGATTTCTCGTCGTTCATTGATGCGTTGTGTCGGTTTAGTTTTCTTCGATTTACGGATGTGTTGGTTGTAATTTGTTTGTTCGGATGCAGAGATTGGCCCAGCACCAGCCGACGCAGCACCCCACGTCGGAGGAGCTGAGCATCGGGAAAATCAAGTTCAAGGCTTTTGATCTGGGAGGGCACCAGATTGCACGACGTGTCTGGAAGGATTACTATGCTAAGGTTTCTCAACTTTCTACACTGTTTGCTTTTCGGTTAGGAGTTTACTGCATTTTGCTTGTACTTCTCCTCCGTTTGAAGCCTATAATCTTCATTTTGGTTATTTTGAGAATTGAATTTTACTCGTTTCACCCAAAGGTAATCTTTCAATCGCCTATATGCATTCGTTCCTTGATATTGTTTCAGTCCACGTACAGATTTTTTTTATGTTTTCGGTGATGGATCACATATCTTTTAGCTGTGGTTTAGTCTTCGTTTTCATATGTCTCGTGGCGTTGAATTGAGAAACCAGAATATTATGCTGTTACTTATTTTCTGTTCCTTCATATTTGACGTTTGAACTTTGTTCACCCATGGCGATGCACAATTTCTGACTTCAGCCATAAGATCTTATCTATTTTGTGTCCATCTTTTTTGGGCATATCACAGATCTAGGAAGCAAATAGATAACCTTGGCTGTGTTCAGTCCAACTCTGAGTATCATACTCTGTAGGAGCATATTCTCGTATTCTAGTATTGTTGAAATTTGGCTTGATTCTAATGTGACTCTGCATCCATAAGCCTGAACCAACTGAAATAAAAGTCATTTTGGAAGCAAATCCGACAATTACCTAACTTTAGGAAGAACTTAGTTGTTTTCACATAAAAAATCATTGTTCTGAAAAATAAAGAAGCATGGCGTATGATGAGTGTTGTGAGGATAGTCCACACGAGAGCATTAAAAAATCCCACAATTACCTAACTTTAGGACGAACTTAGTTGTTTCCACATAAAAAATCATTGTTCTGAAATAAAGAAGCATGGCGCATGACGAGTGTTGTGAGGATAGTCCACACGAGAGCATGATGAGGGTGCATCAAGATGATGTCTTTGAGAAAAAGAAATGCAATAAGGATTGTAAATGATGCAGCCATTTTAGAATTTAACATATTACTTGTGCCTGCAAGGCATACGATACGTAAGCTAATTAAATTGTTTGGAAAGCATGCTCATAGCTAGTCCTTAATTATCTTGTTAGCCTACCAACTGGTCTGGACGAGTCTAGTTTGGGATGCCCGTTGACAGTATGACCTGAGTTGTTATAGTACTCTGCCACAGTCTTGCCCAGGGCTTGATCCTGCTCATGCCATACTTTGGTTTTGCAACACACACCATGTAGCTGATCTGACCTGGCAACATGTCATGCTAGCCCACAGACACAGGTGGGCCTGCAGTGGCTCTCGTTTATCCATCACAAGAAGAAATTAGGGGTGTGCTTGTCTAACAATTTGACCGTCTGAACCCCTCTATCCGATCCGATCCTCCCCAATTGCCTCACTTTACTGTTTCCCTTGTTTTCTCCAACTCCCCCTGATTTCTTCCTTTCTCGTTCTCCATTTCTCCTCCATTGCCACTGCCATTGCCGCAAACAGACATGCACAAGAGCGGCATGTAGAATGGTGTCCTCACTCTCTTCTCATTTTTCACAATCAAGTATGTGCATTTGAGGGTCGTGTTGTGCCAGATCACCTCCGTGCATGGGCTGGGCTGGATACCAGATCTTACCAAGTAATCAAGAGATTCAAGACTGTTGTTTTAGTATAAAAATGACAATAGGTGAAGCAGCCTATAATCCAACAGCAAGCCCAATCTATAAGATGTACAATAAGTTGAGCTCGAAGCTTTTGGCATAAGCCTGTATGCCTTACCTGTATGGTTGGTTTTGGAAAAAGTTTCTCCGATAAGTTGAGTTATAAGTTTACTTATGAACTTTTGGCATAAGCCCATATAATAAGATGAGTTATATGTTTAGTTGGTTCTGGAATACATTACCTAATACTGCTTTGCATAGGTAATCCGGTACATCACCTGACATTGCTTTGCATGGCAGTGGTCTCCTTTTACTGTAAAGGCCACCACATCTATTCACCCTTAAATGAGTTATTTCTTTGTTATGGATGCCACTCAAGGAACTTGGTTCACTTTGGATCTCTTGATGCTTTTTTAGGTGCCTGTGCCTGCTGCTTTAGATTTTTTTCTCAGGGAGTACCATTAAATCTTTTAGGTTCTTGTTACAGTTTTTGGTATGTTTTAATCTTCTTATTTAATCAGCAAACTACATATTATCAGCCAAGCTATCAATGCTGTAGTTTTTCAGCCAAAATATGTCCAATTACTTTGTGCATTTATAGTTTAAGCCTCTGTCTCTCCAGATCATTGTATTTGTTTGTATGATAGATGTGATTTTGTAAACCTTCTAAAAGGCTGTGTTTTACTTGCTGTTTAAATAGGTGGATGCGGTGGTATACCTGGTGGATGCATATGACAAGGAGAGATTTGCAGAGTCAAAGAAGGAACTGGATGCACTTTTATCGGATGATGCCCTGGCAAATGTCCCGTTCCTCATTCTAGGGAACAAGATTGACATTCCATATGCAGCATCAGAGGAAGAGCTATGCTTCCACCTAGGTCTGAACAACTTCACAACCGGCAAGGGCAAGGTGAACCTTACAGACTCCAACGTCCGCCCCATTGAGATCTTCATGTGCAGCATCGTACGTAAGATGGGTTATGGTGATGGTTTCAAGTGGCTTTCCCAGTACATCAAGTAGGGTCGAGTCTTTGGCGTCTCATGGCCTGAGACCGTATATGGAAACTTAAAAACTTTGCAAGCCAAATGATCCTCGGTGGTCGGTTTTGACACGGAACTCCTTTGGTTCTCTCATAGTGGGTCGGTCTAGCTAGACTCCCATTTTAACGGACCATGGAAATTTTGATTTGCAACATTAAAATCTGATCTGAATCTGGGTTTTGATTCAGGCAGGCTGCTCATGCCTTTCATCCAGATATGTCTATTTGTTTCGCGGAGCACTTAAACGAGGTTTCAGAGGTTTTGCTTATGGTGTTGGTTTACTTTTAGCTATAATTTCTTGTTGGGTATATCTTTTGTTGGGCTTCAGCTATAATAGTTGGTCACCTCCTCCTATCTTCTGTCCCCCATACAGCAAAGAGCTCGAGGACAATAATATTTGATGGTGGTGATACGTTTGCCAACCCTTTTCCTAATTAACCATGCTATTGTCTCTGCGATGCCAGTCATTTCTTTTCATTTTTATGTTTTTTAGAAATATAATTTTAAGCTACGATAAATCTTATGATTTTATTTTTAATATATATTTGCACACTTTAGAAAATTTGAATGTAAATATGCATCCCTATTTTTTATATATATTTTATATTTTTTTAATTCATTACATTACATTATGTATATACCTATCGCTTATGAAAATTTTTCATTAAAAAAATTAACCCAAACCTAAAACCTATTGCTTGTGCAACAATTAATTAATCAATAATTCCATGTGTCTCAACACTCACTATTTCTAGAGACTGCTGGTCGCAGAAACAAATGGCATTCATTACCAACTAGCAGAGCATATATATGATCTTCTTAAGATCACTGCCCACTTCAATAATGGTGTCATCAAACAAACCCAATTCTGCTGCGCACCGCCACTATGATTTTGGCACACCAAATCTGGTTTTAGATGTCAACTGATACTGTTTTGGCTTTTGGTGGATAAACCCAACATTTTCTGCACAATTTAGGAATTCAAAAAACTCTAGCATCAATCATGACATTACAGACAGGTTTGCAGTTCACCGAGAATGACATCGAGAGGACTTCCAGCCCGATGATAATAAGCCATTACAAGTGTTTCAGATTGGAAGATCCATGCAGCCGATGCCTACGTATCACTTTTTCGATGACCGGAAACCTCCAAAGCCCATCATCGCAGCAACATCGGGATCGACATCGTCTACTTCTTCTTGGGCAGCCTTCTCTTTCTAAAACCCAAAGCTGAGCTGGTTAGTAATCAGAGCAGGTGATATAATGAATCCAGGCATAAACAGTATACGTACAAAAAATGTTTTCCATAATCAAATGTGGCCTTGGATCAATAAAGAAAGGAATAGAGAAAATCTCGCCACAATGTTTAGCTACTTCTCATGTGTTTGTAGGTTCACATGCAAAACTACCAAAGTTCTTGCTGTGCTGGGCCAAACCATCAAAAGCGTTGATACTGATAGCAAAAGCTGCCAAAACCTATCAACAGCATTGATACTGATAGCAAAAGCTGCCAAAACCTACTAAATTTATCTTTCTATCCTTTCATGTAATTATTTACTTGTGAATGGAGAAATAAGCACGTGTTCCATGATGATTAACTCAAAAGTGCAAGCAATGGTATAATTTTATCAATGATAAAATTAAGTTTGATTTTCTATGTTCTCATCTCACAAAGTTCCAAAAAGCAGCCAACCATCAGATGAAGTGGTGGAATCTATATTTTATCTTTTTTTGAAAATAACTATGCTTTCTCAGCAGCCTATACCTCTCAGTGCTAACAATGGAACCACTTCTTGAACTAGTTATCACTTAACGAGGATCAAGCACGAATAACTAAACAGAAAGGAAAAGGGGAATTTCCACATTAAGAAAGTTGAAAGACAGGCATCGATATTCAAATAACAAAACAAGACCATGCATGCAAGCAGAAAACATCTTCACATATCCAAGCAGAGTCATATTATTTGCCAAGTCTAGAAAATCTGGCAAGATGACAAAAAAGGTAGAAAACAAATAGCAACAGGAAAAAGAATCCCAGTCCAAACCAACAGCATGAGAACTGCTCACCTTCTTCTCCTTTTTCTTTTCTCGACGCAGACGCTTCCGCTCCTCCTCCTCTTCCTGCTGTTTTCTTATCCTCTCGTCCAAATCTGAAGCAAGCACATTAAAGTTTATAAAGCTAGCTGGTATGAGAACCGGCAATTGGTTCCCACTCATTTTTATACAAAGATGAGGACATTGGCCTACAACTCCCATTTTAAATTCACCATGCTGCATAACTATAATAATGATTCACGAAACCAAACAAGACAACTATAAGGCTATAAGAATCCACTCAATTTCTTACCTTGCTCAGTGAAGCCCTCTGGAGCTTTCCGCTTCTTAAGCACTTCAAATCGTTCTTGGACCTGCAAAAAAAGATAGCATAAGAATATATAAATAATATTAGGGAAATCAATCAATAGTTTGAGCATGGAAATTTAAACAATTATTTCATATATGAGGTCCTTATATTGGCATATGATCTGTAAGTTTCGGCACAAGAAACACTCTGATCCTTGCATAGCGGTATGCCAAGATTACATGAACAAACTGCAATCAAGCCACAACGTAGATACAGCAATGTATCATATACGTCAGCTGTTTCACATCTGAGCCAGTCTTCATCTATTCATTTTTCTTCGAAACCATATAAGATAACAACTATCTCGATAAAAATATCCCAACACAGATTAAAAATCTACAAAGCATAGATCACTATTGTTTCACTAAAAAGTAACAGAATAAGCCCTTCAAAATAATTGGTTACTTTATTCAAATGGCGATAAATGTTCAGAACTTTTGCTCTCAATCAACTGAGAATAAAGTCATACCTGTTGAAGAGTCGCCCTTTCCACCCGCATAGACATGCCCAAAGCTCTCTGATCTGGGTAGAACAAGAAGTCAATAACCGTCAGCATCAGTGAACCTTCCAAGTCAGGTCATGCCCAACAATTGTAAAAAAGGGCATAAGTCACATACGTTTCTTGCCATTGATGTGATCCAGGTAATTTGCTGAATCTTTTACAACACATTCGCAGACTGCACAGTAGTATCCAGCCTGCAAAATACAAACCCATTATATTGAAGACCAAAACCTACAAGGCATCTATTCACTAGCAAATTGAATGACATGGACTTCGTGACTAAGTTATCAATTGAAGAAGTCTTAGCCGTCATGTTTCTAATACTTAAAGCATCTCGGGCTTTCCAATAAGAGGAATTTCATTAAAGAGGGACTGCTTTATATATGGTAACTTCTGAGTTTTCAAGGAAAATGTCTGGGTGTCCAATAACTTTTGCCTCCTTCCCTACTCTTTTGTCTTGTGCTTTTGTGTGTGTGTGTGTGTTTTTGGAGACGGTGATAGTGCAATATGATTATATTAAATGCAGTATAGCTGCATATTTTTTGTAGGGTGATGAAGCAGAAATTAAATGAAAATCAAACATAAGGTGGAAAAAAAACATTGTCAACCAAAGAGGCGATAATTAAGTTTCCTTTCTAGAAGGATACCAAACATTTCTTTATTATTTTTTCTTTGAAAGCAATGTTCCTTTGAAACATCCATCAACAATTGGAATATAACATGATATGAAGCAGATGAAATTATGATGGGCAATGATGCAGAACCATTGAAATGATATAGTAACACAATGAAAGAGCTGAGTTATGGCTTGCAGTCAAGTCATCCACCATCTTTTCAAATCAAATAAGCAGTAATCACGACTGATAATAACTATGGCAATAGAGATATATAAGAGGCTTAGCGCCTTCAAGAATATTTTCTCACATAATAGTATTAAAAGCCATCAATTGAACCCATTAGGTACCAACATCTATCTCTCATTGGTTGCCATGTAAGAACTAAGGGCAGTGACATGACACATCCTTTAACTTGGAATGGCTATAACCATAAATCTTTTTGCATAGTTTCTGATTCTTCTACCCTTCCACGGCTTCAAAAATTATCAGCCAAGAGCACAAATATGTAAGTTCATTCTCCCTCTAATGGGATAGTACTCAAATCAATTTGAGCACTTGATCTATGTAATGGCTTACTACATCCTCACCATCAATATAATTTGTCTCCTAATTTATTTAAGTCTACTAGCCTTCTCCTCATCTAGTGATTTTCATACATAGATACCATCTAAATGTATTCACTTCTTATACCATCCTTCAGTTGACAATATACACAAGGAGGATCTTGACACGTTCAAACAGAGAATAAACATACACACAGATGTTAATACAGAAACTATAAATTTCAATATGATTTCATATCATGCAAAATAGAAACTCCATTACTAATTCTTTGCAACCTAAAAAAACATCTTTTCAAAAAAAATAAAGGCTTCAAAAGAGGTTTCTTAGTGATCATGCTTAATGCTGTACTTGTTGCAAAGGCTAAATTTTGACATCCTAAGCTTAACAAACATGGCAGTCTATGGTGCCTAAAGATATCACAAGATTAGCTTAATTATATATTGAATCATCTTATCATGAATATACAAGGAAAATACAAGTTCAAATGCCAATAAGATCTAAAACCAATAAGGAATACTTCTACAAGTACAAGTGTTAATCTCAAAGATATGGAAGGATTCACTTCTACAATAGTTATAGAAATAATTAAAGCAAATTAATCTCGAATATATGCAGTTTAGGCTGTTTTGTGATGTTAGGAAGAATTGTTTCATTCAAAGTCGAGCCATGCTTTAATTATCATCGACATTAGTAAGATATCTTTTTGATTCACCCTCCCATATCAGACATAAACAAACTTTCAAATTAGATTTAAAGCATACTTTCATGTAGCACCAAAGTTGGTAAATTTAAATCATACTTTCATGTAGCACCAAAGTTGTGCAATCTGCTAAAAAAGGTCATAGATTCCAATAAAAAACAAAACCACATTCGCATAATTCTGAACAGTTTAATGTCCACAAAAAATACCTGCTGGCTTAGTGGTGCTATTGGGGTAACAACCTGCAAAAATGAAAGAATGTAAATTATGAGCAACAATAAAAAAATTTGTTGTTTTTCTTGGACAACCTAGACAATCAAGTTCCGTCATAAATAGAACACCAACAATTACATGTTTTCAAGTTTTGTTGATATATTATAATAACATACAAACAAGAAGTCAGACAAGTAACCTATAGATGTTGGGCCATGAATATTCTAAAGATTTTAGATAAAATAGAAGTGATAATGATAGGAACCATAAATTTGCCCCAAAAATTATGAGTATTGTAAAGCATGTTTTCAAAGAGAATGAATGTGGGCAAGAGTGTAAGGTAACCCCATTGATATGGAGTTAATGATATCAAGAAATAGTCAAGCTAACTAATTATTTAACAAATTCTGCAAACTAAAAAAATCCCTACCAACCGGATGATAACTTTGTTTTATACCAGGATATAACTAAAGAGAGATATTTAAAATCGCTCAACTTAGAGGGGAATTATCACAACACTATGATGCTTTTGAAAAGAATTTTGAAGTAAAGGCCAACATATGAAGCATTTATTCCTAAAATATAAACTTGGTTTTATGTTTAAAAATTATCTTTGAAAGCAATTTATGTATTATTACAATTAATGAAAAAATATAGAGGACAAACAAAGACTTGCATAATTATCATTAAGCAAATGACAAAATTTGATGAGGATATTATAAATAGAGTTAAGTAACATAATTAAAGAAGAAAGGGGTGTCAAGATTGTTGTATGAACGTTTTTTGAACCTTGGTCTAGAAGAAAAGTTCAACAAGGCAGTTGGGTGACCAACTATATTCCATGTGTTAGATTTTTGAAAAATTAAGAAACAATATGTGCAAAAAGTTAGCATCAACGAGATAAGGATATCAAAATGTGTGGGATTACTAGAAAATATAAAAATAAAAAGAATGAATGATCAGGAAAAGTCCTAATTGAGTATAAAATTCAAGAAACCATTCGTGTAGTATGCACATGTCCAAAGGAAATCCATAAATGCATCATATGGACAAGTGACCTAGGATTAGTGGTGTAATGAGAACTAGATGAAAGAATTAAAGAACTTCATTAAGGAAAACATTGGGTGGCCTGATGTCTGGTAATTTGGAGAGTGATATTGCCCTGACCTATATCCATGTAACTGACTCCACAGAATCATTTTTCACTTTGGAGGTACACATCTTAGCCTCTTAAGAGTGAATCTTTTCCACAAACAAATAATTAATAATGATTAAAAATTTAAAAGTATCTATACGCTCCAATGCCTGGACTGAGACTTCATCTAAAAGCCCATCTCACAAAACCCACGCATACCCCCAACACATGGAGATCAAAAGCTAGGGAAGAATTTCCCTCACCAGGAAAGTCACCGATGATAACAAGAATCCAATTTTGGAGAAAACCATCTTTTGTTTATTTGGTCCAGAACAAAGTCATCATGAAATTCAAAACAAGTATAACTTGTTCAGAAAGGGTGCACTAGAGGAAGTAAGGGTAAAAATAAGAATCTTGCAATGAGCTTCGATTTATGTTGAATGCTAAAGAAACCGAATAGAGAAGATACATAATGATGATGGTGGTGGTGATTGTTTTTTCTTTCTTCTCTAAAAAGTTTGGTAGATGTAGTCCGTAACTGCCATTATTGCTAACAGATTTACAAATCTGGTTATATATTTATAAAATGGCCATGATCCTGGACAAATAAAAAAAGACGATGCATGTCCAGAAAACAACAGTAAGTAAATTAATCACCAAAGAAAGCTCATACATTTAAACACCCTTTGTTACACAAATTCTCCCACATCGTCAAATGAGTATTTATCATGGAACCATCATAAATTTCTGTGAAAAGAATAATCGTAAGCAACTAAGTGGTGTCATAACAAACCTGAGTTTTCCCCAAGCGGGATTCAAGGTCGACTTCATAATCCCTGTGCTTCAGGGGTTTCCTTTGGACAGGAGGGGCTTTTTCTGAGATACAGACATCAAACAGGGGTATAAGATTGACTAAAAAGCCATCAATATGAAACAATGAACCCATACAGAAGGCCAGCATCCTTATAGAGTTTACCTTTGGATTTAAATCTGCCCTCCTCCTGCTTGACAAAACAAAAACACAGAATAAACAAATGATGAGATCAAATTGCCCAACAAGTCCTTAATACGTTTATTGCTGGTAAATGCAATCACCTCTTGCCTTTCTCGGTCTCTGGCTTTCTGAAGAAACTCTTCCCGATCCCACTTCCTTCGAAAAGTGTTGTCAACTCCAACGGCCTATGCGTACAACAGGTAGCAGACATGTAAACGGCAGCATAACCCGCTTCCACACAAAGGCACTTATGAAAAAAAACTCACATTAGTGCGAGGCTGAGCCATCACAATGCGTCGTCAAGACAGGTTCCTTGGGGCCAAGCAAACAGCAAAAGTTCCCTTATCTTCAATTCCAATGGCCACAATCACTGCAAAATTAATATGAGATATCACGATTCTGGATCAGCTGAAGCACCTAAGAATAAGGGCATGGAGTCGAAGAAAGTCGAGATTTGATACGTATTTTAGCTAGAACTTGACGAATCACTAGCACCCGTTCACTCTAGGGAAACACTTCGATCGAAAAGCCAAGACCGCGTACACCAATCCGAATCCCTGATCCGGGAAAACGCAAATAGAGCAAAGATTTGAACCTAATCGTAGGAGACTCTAGTTGAAAAAAAAAGGGAAAACACAAACATATCAAAGATTTTGACTTAATCCAAGGATTCTCTCCTCGGAAAGACAGGACGTCGAATCCCGACTAGGGAGGGTTCGTCGCCACCAAATCGTACCGTGCATTCGTGAGGCAAGAAAGGGGGAGCAACGATCAGAGGAAGAGAGAAACGTACCTCCGCGAAGAGCAATTCACATGGCGCAATGGAACCCTAAAAAGGAGGAGGGATTCTTATATTGATTTTATAGAATAGATATTGGTAAAGTGTTTGGTGTAATGTACAGGGCGTTTGGTCTAGTGGTATGATTCTCGCTTCGGGTGCGAGAGGTCGCGAGTTCGATTCTCGCAACGCCCCAGATAATAAATTGAGTTTTTAGTCTTGTTCTTAATGTGAACTCTGAATTATGTGTCGACGCGGGTTTAGAGGTTCGCATAATAATAAATTCAGAGTTTTTAGCCTTGTTCTTAATGTGAACTCTGAATTTATGTGTCGACGCGGGTTTAGAGGTTCGCATCGAACCGGACCGAAAGCCCGAGAATTGTTGTGAGAGTCAGGCTTGACAAGCTAGCAAAATTTGACCCGGAAACAAATTGGACCGGGTCGGGTTCAAATGCCGGCCGATTCTCCATGAACACTTTAAACTCTTTAAGTGACTAATCTTTTAATATCGTCAAGATATTTATAATATCAGTTTAATTAGTTTAGCAATACTAGATTGACTTAAAAATAAATATTAAAAATGTCATATTTTAGTCGATGGGAACTTGATGAGGTTCTGTGATAAAATCTCATCTTCGTCATTTACCTTTTATTAAAAAGGAAAAAAATTAAAGAGGTTAAATATACGTTGAACTACCAATTGATGTGCATGATGGATCATATAAATAACTAGGTGAGATATTTGGCAAAATAAAAAATTCATGAGAATATATATATATATATATATATATTGTAAATCCTAAAAGAACACTCCCATTTATTTGACAATAATAATGACCTGGTCAAACACTATAAGTGTTTTAGGTATTTATATTTTGTCTTTTTCACCTGAATATATATTTTTTTGGATGGATATGAACAAAAGCAAAATATACATGGAAAGACTTTTATATTTGGACGAGCATATATGCGATATTAGAATTTTGTAGGGGCAATTATTTTTGTTAGTTTAAAAGTTTGCAAGGATAAATATGTTTATATGGCCAGTGATCTTTATATTTGATATAAGCAGCAGAGTGGAATGAGGTAAGGCATTGGGCTATTACACAAACTGAAGGGGAAAAAAATGCCTGTTTGATTACCTGAGCAAAGTAGATCATTCCATCCATGCACATTGAACACTGAAACTAATATCCACTTGGTAAATATCTGTTTCTTGTCTTCTATTGATCAGAGAAGCAACAAAAGAATCAACAGTTATGTTTTGAAGAATCAATTTCATATTCTCTTTTGGAACTTTCAGAAACAAAATAATGAAATCTTTTAACAAAAACCCTCACCAACCATGAATTTTGCTCATCATCTTCTGAAAAACTCAGCATAATTCCATGAAAACTTTGGCAACAGAAAAAGAAAGAACAATCTCAGATATGAGTGATCCAAAGAATCAGAATTTGTTGTGACAACATTAGTTGCAAGGATGTAGAGGAAGGAATCTACAGTGAGATACTTACAGGAGAAACAATTAGATACCTTGTGGGTCACTGATTTGGAAATCAGCAACAACTTCATCAACCAAGGTATCAAATAACCACCTCTGAATCTCTACTCCTGCTTGGAATGCTTCGATTTCGAAATCAATCCACCTCCCAAGATAAGTACTCATGTCTTTGGCCACAAGCTCATCCACCATCAAGTCTTCAATGCTATTCCATCCCGATATCTCATCGTAGAGTTCGTGTGACAAGTCTTTGGCAGCAAGCACAACACCTTTCGACCACATTCGGAAACCTGCTCGGAAATAGTGACTATATTTAGTTTCCAAGCACTCGTTCACTGCATCAAAAATTATCTTCCTCCTCAGCCTTCTGTGCCTTTCCTCTACTTCACAAGCAGTCGAGCTTTGATTCTCCTCTAATTTTTCAAAGAGAAGGGGATCAAAGATCTCATCAGATTGGTCCATAAAGTAAAGTATTAGATCATCAAAAATAAACTCTGAGATGGTTAATATTTCCTTCACGTACTCCAGTCCACCCCACAGAGTTTCAGCACGATCGCTTATGCCGATTTCTGAGACTAGACCCAAGTCTATGATCTGCTTATTTGAGGATGCTAAATCAGATAATTCCATCTCACATTCCGCTGACAAAGTTTTGTCGATGCAATCCATCTCGACAATGTCTTCATCCAGAATGGAAGAATAAGACGAATCTGTCCAGCTACCTGGAAAAGCACCATCAAGTTTTATAAGCAATAGAACTTTTATAAAAACATCAAATGAAGAATCATGTAACGTCTTAACAAATCTGTTATTACCATCGGCATTTTCAAAGCTCTCAGAGTAGCAGCAGCTTTCATTTGAAAATGAATTCTCAAGAATGGAAAGGGGACTCTGATCTTGATGACCAGGTTCCCTTGGGTCTGCCGTGCTACAACAGCAATCGATCCTATTTACTTCCTGATGATGGTTGCATAAGAAATAATCAATGGGTTAAAGAATCCACGGAGCAACTTACTGCTTACAGTGAAATAATATTTCACCATCAACTGTTCTTTTTACAAGAAAAAAAAATTGACTCAAGAAAGAACTAGTATTTCTAAGTTTTACAGCACTACCCAATTGTATCAGTGAAACCAATGAATCTGTTATAAGCATTAACTTCCAGACAAAGTTGCCCTTTGAAAGAAAGCACAACCAAGTACAGAAAACAGGAAAGGCCCAGCAGACCAGAAAATAGAAAATCCACATCTAAATAAAGCTCTTCTTCTAACATATTTTTCATGCTAACCCTGACTTTGTTACATAACTGATGCATGGAAGAGATGTAAATGCCATAGTTCAGGAATGCAGGTGATCCTAGTAAGTCAATTGATAAAGATTGCCCACCACAAATATTTGGACAAAGGGATATATTCACACGATGGCTAAAGTCAATGGGATGCTCCAAGATGTTTCCTTTACAGTAATGCTCTAAGCCATAAAACTCATAATAGCAGTTCTAGGACTGTCTGCTTGACAGTAATGAACCAGCATATTAACAATATCTTCAAATGTGCATCTACTGTGGAAACCTAGTTCAAGCAATAAGGTGAAGCATAAACATACTGTAAGCCACTAAGCATCATCTTTCCACTTAAAAGTATTCCATAATATTTGATTTATCCATAAATAGTAATACTACCTTACTATTCTAAAAGATACCTAAAAAACTAAAAGTAGTACCAACGAAGGGAATACTAATAGCAATTATGCTCTATCAGACTATCAAGTGTTCATCAAATTGATAATCCACCTTCTTTTGGACAGTCACATATATGTTACCATTATGGTATATGAAATCCTCTAAAATGTGGTTGTCAAACTCCATCATTGTTCCAGTATAACTCTCTGTATCTGTCTCTGTTTCTACTTGGTATTTCAAGTTTGATACTGGTTTACTTCCAACAAACAGACGTCTATTTATTTAATTCTCAGTTTTCCACCAACCCAGTAGTTGTATTCTTGCACTCGAAATCCTAAGTTTCTCATGGTTACCTCAACTTTATAGGCTGACATATTCTGTACCATATTTCAATTCGATTACCATCTAATCGGCTCTTCCCCATTCCATTTTGTGTATGTTGAAAGCTGGCATTGTAAGAAAATAGTTTTGCATATACTTGAAATGCTACACATGATGTTGCTTGAGTACATCAGTAGCACATGACATATCTAGCAAATTCTGCGATGTAAATAGTAGGTCACAGAGTAAACTATACAGATGTTACATATATGATATCACTATTTAGATGGTCAAGTAGTTAGAAATTAATTCATGAACAACAGAAGAAAATGTTGGCCTTGTGAAAGAAAATAGCAGAATTCACTCTTGTGAATGGCTTTGACCAAACAGTCTACATAATATACAGCTAACCATAGGTCAGTATGATGAACTAATGGCAAGCATGGAAAAGAAGTGAACAAAAATTCCAGAATACAAGTTATACAAGTATGCATAAGAACAAGAATGATAACTGCATTTCTTGTGCTGCATTAATGCCACTATAATTATAGAAAAAACCAAAGAAAAGAGGTAATCTGACACAAATTATACTACTATTCATAAGAACAATGTACCTGCAGCTTATGTCTGACACAAGGCACCTGAGAACTAGCAACTGAACAGTTTGGATTGCTACTGCTTACTTCATCTTCAATAGACTGGACGAAAGACTCATCAAAAGTGGATGCTGAATCTATTGAGTCAGGCAAAGAAGCAGCAGTACCACGACCTTCGGTTGATTTACAGCAAGTTGACTGAGTCCCAGATGCTAATTCTCTCAATTTCAGCTCCAAAAGGAAACCTAAATGATCACCTTTTATCGTATTCAATTTGCGAGAGGACAAGTTTTTGCACTCTGAACCTGAAGCAGCTTCAGAAAAAGGATAAACATAAGCCCTCTTTTCAACAATCTTTTCTTCCTCGTGATTGTTTGAATGGGATCCATGCACTGGCTTTATTAAAGGGGATGTGAATGTGAAACACACAACATCTGTGGCATTACTTATGTTATCATCAGGCTGTCTCAAATGATTGCGTATCGCAACATTATGCCGAATATGTTTTTTTGGTTTATCTACTGGCATATTGTCAACAGAATCACGTATCTTAGAATAGGATCCCTGCTCCAGCAATTTCTTCTTGCCAGTATTCTTGTTATTCAGTATAAATCTATCCTTACCAGTACCAGCAGTCTTTGAACCCTTCCTTATACTGTAACAAACTTTACTGTTCCCTGGAAGATCATTTACCACTTTGTCCTGTCCAGGATAAGCATCGTTAGATTGTAATTTTCTGTCCCTCTGGTCAGATACCGATGGTCTTGGAGCAAGCTTTCTTTCACTCGCCATGTACTTCTGTATCTTCTGTTGTGGTGCATTAAAAGAATCACCACCTCCTTTATTCTGGTTACTTGTTTGGTCAATTGACCGAAATTTCAAGGTTCTGTTGATATGATGTTCATCATTTTCCTCCACAATCAACTTATTTTTAGTGTTTGCACTTAAGCCTTCCCTTCTTTGGACATTCAACTTTGCTTGAATAGCAAGTGAAACTGATTTGCCTTTATCTTTTGCACCAGCTTGTGTGGTTTCTTTTATACCTGGTAAGGACTTGCTATTTTCTAAAGCATTCTGACACCTACCCAAATATTGTGACCTAGAAGACTTGAAAGCAACTGATTGAGCAGATGGTCCAGATGACTCTGAAGGCTTTGATGTCTTCTTAGAGTTCGCCGTGATCTTTCTTGAATCAGAAACTTTTAAGGGACTTGAAGATGAGCTAGAAGACTGAAGTTTATCCTTGGTAGCCTTAGCAGAGATCAATCCAGGAGTTCTAACTGGTGAAATTAACTTGTGGCTGGTAGGCTTTGCCAATCTAGGAGGCAATGCTTCTACTTGGGACCTCTCGATTGGGCTGTTTAGCATCCTTTCGGGCCTTGACACTACTGTTTTCCTTGAATAAGCACCACTTTTTAGGATGGCATTTCTCGAACGAAATTTTCTATTTCCACCAAAGTTAGCTCGAAGCACTTGTGAATCATTGATTGAAGTTGAATGTGGCTTAGAACTAACTGATGAGGGCATCGAATCCAAACCCATAAGTCTTGCTACAACTCCTGGAGACCTGATCCTGCTTCCCTCTCCATCTGTGACTGAATAAGTACAACTGTGGTCATCACTGCTGGCCCTTGCAATCAAAATTCCTGACTTCTCATCTTCATCAATCTGGCAAATAAACAACAAAATGAAAAGAACAAGTTAAGAAACAGGTACAAGTCATGTGACCAACTAAACAACCAAATCCCACCAGATGGAGTTGCGATGCTGGCGTATTATCATTACCAGTCACCTTCCCCTGAATTCCTTCCTCTGCAGAGATAAATGCTATGGCTTGTTGATGCCAAAAAGAATGGCTTTATCATGTAAAACCAAGAAGATAGACTTACCCATGGAAACATTTCCATGGTCGAATGACTTCTTCTGCGATTTCCCAGTCCAGTCAATTAAATGAAAGAAACCGATACCACTGTTTGAATCCAACTTTTCCCCCATCATCATCTTTCTCTAGCATCGAAAACCATACAAGGAGTAAACGATTGCCCGAGTAAACCACCTGCATTCACCAAACCAACACCGCACTGAAGTAATTCAAGCTAAACCAAGTCAAAGAAATGAAGAAAAATATCAAAATCGTACAACAAAATCAAGCAAAGCCTAGTCATATAAACACATACATTGAAGATTATCTCTTGCATCTCAAAAATTCACAGATAATTATGCTTACGCACTCGATCTATTGTGAATAAAGGAAACATATGATGAAATGGCTCAAAGAGATTGACTTTACACTAGAGCTACTCGACTCACGCCAATCAAACGACGTTGCTCCATCCAGATTCTCCCACGTCTTCAGAAAGAAGGAACTGTTGCGGGGAACAGCTACGAACAAGCCCCAGATCGAGGAGGAGGAGGAGGGGGCGGAGAAAGGAGGCTGACCGCCTGCTCGTGGCGGATCATCGGGGATGAACAACTTCTTGGGGACGGGGTGGATTCATAGCGGGTAGGGGCTTCAAGGTGAGGAGTGGAGGAAGATGACGAAGAGAACGGCAAAGATGTTGGAAGCCATTAATGGAGCTATGAGGGAGACGCAGAGGGACGGAGTGGAAATAAATAAATAAATAAATAGCAGATAACCTTTTTTTTTAAATGTTATATTAATAGAAAAATAATAATTGATAATTATAAATGAAAAAAAAAATGATAGCCGTGGAAGAAGCACGTGGTGACCCCACTATTTCCCTTGTTAGGTGTAATTATCGACTCCATACCGAATAAAAATTGACCTCAAATAATTTGATTCTGATATCTAAGTTTGGAAATCGAAATCTTTTGTTCCGATTCAAATAATAAATTTCATAATTTATTAAAAATATTTTTAAAATTTTATATAATTATGTACATTATAATTGTACATCAATTTTTAAATATTAAAAATAAAATTATATTTTTTTATATTTTTATGCTTTTATTTATAAAATTAATAAAAAATTGATAGTTAAAATCGAAAAAGAAAGCTTTCGAGCCGGAATCGAAACCATCGGTTTCAAGCGATTCGATTCTAATTTTTTATTTTAAAAATCAAAATCTAATAAGGTTACCCTTCATTATCAAGCACTTTGTGAAAAAACAAGAAAGTAAAATGATAGGTTGGAATAAAAAATAATTATCTTATAAACACATAAATTATTTTCTTGAATTTTCTTGACTCATTTTGGGAGGAGTTAATGCATGTATTCTTTTTCTTAGCTAGTAGATAAATTATTTTTATGACTTATACCTGAATTCTGATGGAATAAAAATATAAATTATTTCTATGTTTTTATTGTGTATGTAATTATTGCTCACGATTGAGCTAGCGACCATTGAAGGCTATCGTCCTCGATAATACTATCATTGATAACAAGTTATCAACAGTGGTCTATCAATCAAATACAACGAATTTCGAATTGCCCATAAGTAGGTAATAGGATAAACTAAATAGAAAAGCAGATCAATAATATACATGGATTATTCAAACATCATAAATCAAAATGGAATAACACCTTTTCGAATTACGCTCATAAATAGATCTAAAATATTTAATTTAGAAAAATCATGATTATACTACTATTATATGAAAAATTTTAAAGTCAAAAAATAAAATTAAATAATAATATATTAGAGTTAGTACTTTTTGATGTCATCTAGAATGTCTTTATTTGATCTATATATGTTGAAAGTCATAACAATATCGATCTATAAAAAGAACTAGATTTATCTTCTTTTTTTTACTATCTTTCACGGGACCGTTATAAGAGATAAATTAGGGACTAAGAAAAATTAAGAATATTTGTAATAAATTAGAGACTAAGAAAGATTAAGAATATTTGTAATCTCGATGTATCATTCCTAAGAGGTCATGTCTTTTTATATGTGACAACAAAGGATTTAAAATGATAATTAGGATAGTCTCTTTTATCAACGTGATCTCCTAAGGAATTCTACTATAATTAGACTTCATTTTTATTGATTGATAATTATCATTAAAATACAATCAAATATATAATATATCCTATATAATTAGATTATATCAAATAGTCTAACAAAGATTCTCACCTTTATTATCGCTCGTCATTATAAGAAAAGAAATAGATGGAGAGAGAAGAGAGACGATAAAAAAGGAGAAGGAGAGAAAAGAGTTGGTAACAACAAGGAAGGAGGATGAGAGGGTGGGCGACATAGAAGAAGGGGAGAGGATATGACGGATTGCAAGGAAAGAGAAGAAGATACGTGATGGGAAAAGATGGGTGAAGAGAAAGTGACCGATAGTATGGTGAAGACGACAGTGGAACAAGGGTTGTGGAGGGTAATTTGAATAGTTTTTAAATTGAAGAACATAGTTTAAGAAAAATAAAAAATAGGGATAATTATCTGAAAAAAATATTTAAAATGAGAGTATTTTTTAATAAAATCAGTCATGATTTTATTCATATATATATTATAAAAAAATAGATATATATACTTTTTTTTTTAAAATGAGAAGAGAAGAAGTGATTTGAGACTGCGGATTTCGATATATGTACATAAAATTCCTCACATCCAACCGTCCAATTCTTGCTATAGCAAATCTCAACAGCGTATCCGCACACATTTCGGCAGAAAGTTTAGCCCTATAAGATCGATCTGAAGGTCCGCTACTTCACTCATCCAAAGCCCTATACCTCTCTCGCGTGCTCTCGTTCTTCTCCTCGGTCACCATGAGTGCCAGCTTGGGAACGGCGGCCGAGCCGATCCTCCGCAGCATGGCGGGGAGGAAGATGTCGTCTCCGGTGACCGATCGTTCGAGCCCGATGGGGCGGCCTCTGCGGCTGCCGGCGGTGGCGAGGTCGAGGCTGATAGAGAGACTGAGGATTTCGTGCTCGGGTGTCGGGTCCGGGAGCCGGGGTCTCACGTACAAGGACGCCGGCGTCGACATCGATGCCGGGTCCGAGTTGGTTCGCAGGATCGCAAAGCTGGCGCCCGGAATCGGAGGGTTTGGTGGCCTCTTCCCTTTGGGTATATCCGATTCCTTGTGTTTAGTTCCAGTTTACTTCTTTTATGAATTCGATCTTGTTGCTTCGTGATAGTGTATTGATCTACGATACTTTTAAGGTGGTTTGCATATAGTGTTTTGCCCTGTAGGCCTATCCATTTAAGTATAGAACTGCAATTTTTTTTTTCCTTGTCTAAGATGGGACTTGAATCACTCTTTAAAGTCAATTTGGAACAAATATAAAAGGAGCATCTTTTGCTATCAAGGTACTTCAGGTAAAGAAGATGTATCAAGAGAAACCATTTTGTCTCTGTACAACTGTTGTGTTAGGTTTACTTTGCTATCGATGTGAATTTGGTTGGATGATTTAGTAGGAACTTCTAAGATACACCATTATCTTTGTTTGGATGCGCACCACGGTGGTGATGATATAAAAGGTTGTAATTTATTATTCATGGGGAATCTGATATCTTTATGAACTGTAGATAGGCCTTGCATCACTACTTTCTTTCTCCACATGTATTATGATATGATCAAAAGCAGCATTTTGTTGATCAATTACCACTCACTTGAATCATAGGATAAATTTCGGGGATTTTATTTTCATCTGAATGTGAAATTTTAATGAAAGTTGTCGTCAGAAGTTTCGGTTTTATTTTCTCTTTCTTTCCTCTTTTTGGCTTGCAATTGGGACTAACAATGCTGTAGGAGTTGTGAAGACTGTTTTTCCCTTCCTTTTTTCCTTTTGGCTTTCAATTATGAGGAACATGGTGTAAGGGCTCTGAAGAGTGTGGAAAATTTTTGTGGAACTCATTTTTGTTAACTAGAAGAAATTTTATTGAAACTATTGGCTTGCGGTTAATGTTTGACTGAACGACTAAAGGGTTTTGCATGCCTTGTCATTTGTTTGTTATAGTTAATTTTATGTCGCTGAACGTGTGGAAGCAATATCAAGGAGTGCTTTGCAAGCAGAAATGCTAGTTGAAATTAGCATGTGTGGTAGTCCTTTTTAAAAAAAGTTTACCTGTTGATCCAACATCATATCTTTTGAACAGGTGACTCATACCTTGTTGCTGGTACCGATGGTGTTGGTACCAAGCTGAAGCTCGCATTTGAAACTGGCATCCATGACACAATCGGGATTGATCTGGTATAAAATGTATACTATATTGGTTAGTCGGTTCCCTTGATTTTTAAGTTTAGTTGATGATTTATCATACTTCTTGATAGGTGGCTATGAGCGTGAATGACATAGTTACCTCAGGAGCAAAACCATTGTTCTTCCTAGATTACTTTGCAACGAGTAATCTTGATGTTGATCTTGCTGAAAAGGTATCAGTAGTCATCTTCATGGTTTGACCATTAATAGCACCGGCATTTAGGTTTTACATTCGCTCGTACTTTGTTAATCTTTTAGCATCTCTAAATAATCTTCATGATTATATAAGATTAGCAACTTTATGACTTCTCGTAAATCAATGTAGGTGATAAAGGGGATTGTTGATGGATGCCAACAATCTGATTGTGTTCTCTTAGGTGGCGAGGTAATTTTTCAAGACTTGCCTGTAAATTTTATTTTTCAATTCAAATTTAGTCCATGTTATACCTGGTTGTAATAGATCACAAAAGTTTACCACTTCAGACAGCGGAGATGCCTGATTTTTATGCCAAGGGAGAATATGACATGAGTGGGTTTGCTGTTGGCATTGTCAAAAGGGATGAGGTCATCAATGGGAAGGACATCGAGGCTGGAGATGTCCTCATTGGTCTTCCATCCAGTGGTGTGCACTCTAATGGCTTTTCCCTTGTGAGAAGGTTAGTAATCATGTGCCAGAAGACCTGCATTGTTGGGTTTTGACATATAGATGGATTGTCTTTCTATTTAAGTTCATCAATATATTAAAATCTTGTTGCACCACTCTTGTTTCTGCAGGGTTTTGGCTCAAAGTGGCCTTTCTTTAAGTGATCAGCTTCCAAATAACAATGGTAAACCCATTAGATTGGGTAAAGCTTTAATGGCACCCACCATCATCTATGTCAAGCAGGTTAGTCTCCAGTTTATACATGTATTTTGCTTGCGATAATTTAGACACCAAATATGGATATTTCTTCACTTGTACATGTATGCAGGTGTTAGACATTATCAGCAAGGGGGGTGTAAAAGGAATAGCTCACATCACAGGTGGTGGTTTTACGGACAACATTCCAAGAGTATTTCCTTCAGGCCTTGGAGCTAAAATTTTTACAGATTCATGGGAAATTCCTGCTGTATTTAAATGGCTAAAAGAGGTACCCACAAGTTCGATTTACAAATTTTCCCACATTAGATCTCTGTCTATTTCTTGTATAGTTTAAATGAATATTTAGATCTTGAGATATATGAATTCAGGTGTGAGCTTCGTGGGTAGTAGTCTGTTTATATTATTTCAACATTATTTGTCGATAACAAGATCAAAGTTGACAAAGGTGACTTGGTGCAGGCGGGAGGAGTTGAGGATGCTGAGATGAGGCGAACATTTAATATGGGCATTGGGATGGTTCTTGTTGTGAGCAGCGATGCAACCGCCCGAATACTATCGGAATGCCAGGGTTCATCTGGAGCTTATCGCATTGGTGAGGTCATAGTGGGCGAAGGGGTCGAGTATGTATGAGCAAGAAGATACCTTGTGGCTTGTGGATGAGAATAAGGGTTCCATTTCTGTGATACGAGGTCACAAATGTGGTAGAAAATTAGCATGAATCCATAAACGTAGGATTTGACTCCAGGAGGCTGGCTATATATGCATTCTGGCATATATATATATTTTTTATAATTACTATTATTTTCCTATGGTTTTCATGGATGTGTAACGGACTAAATTGATGTTAACATACCGAGGAGTAACTCCCGAGACGTTATTTGTTAGTTTCTAGGGCATATAAAAAACTTTTGGATAAAATGATGACTTTAAAATTAAGTTTTGAATTAGTAGATGCTGCAGTAGTTTCCAAAAAGGAAGAGACAAATGGATTCACAAATCTCAATCGGAAAAGAATCAATAAAAAAAAATGGCATCTTTATATCATTAAGATTACATAACAAATATAAAAAGTAAAGTTCTAAGTTTTGATAATAGTATCTTTGATCGTAGTGATAAATATTAATTAGTATGTTTGTCTGATTGGTAATTTTATCATTAAAGGGATCTAATTATTGGTTTTTCAATTACCACTCGAGCATCTCCTCATTTGGGGGAAATAGATTGGTAAAAAATTAATGGATTCACATCGCGCAATGATGAGGGTTCGAAAAGATCGGGATAAGTATTTTTGTTGTTGAAGGGATCTAATAATTACTTCTTTTTTCAAATACCATTGTCCCACATGGGAGAAGTAGATGGACAAGAACATGATGAATTCACACGGTGTCATGACGAGAATTCAAACTCTCAATCTAAGTTATGGATGTTTGATCTGAGTGTATCCCACTTGGGAGACGTGGATAAGCAAATAGATAATGAATTCACAAGATGTTATGATGGATAAAAAAAAAGTCATCACACTAAGGAATAGAGACTTGGGTACGGACGCATACAATTGTTCTCGGGGATCAACGGTTGCGATGCGGGTGATGGTTCCAATTTAAGATACAAATGGCAGAGCGCATTAGCACCACCGACCGCATCGTCGTCGTATCCGATAATAGTAGGAAATAATTACCATCTGTTAATCGCTACTGACATTTCTCCTAAAATAACAATTGCCAGCTCCAATCCACTCTTCGGCCGTCCTTAAATCCCTCCTCCTCGATCTCTCCCTCGCATCTAAACCACGCAAAAACCCGCAAGACAAACCTTCGAATCGATATTCTACAAGGGCCGACGAATGGTGCACCAGGCCGACAGCCCGCCGCGGTTGAAACCTCGGCGGGGGAGCGGGGCCACGTCCTCCTCGTCGGCGAGGCCGTGGTGGTCCAGCGACCCGGAGGCGGCACAGCGGAGGAGGATGGCGAGGTACAAGGCGTATGCCGTGGAGAGCAAGGTGAGGGACTCCCTCCGCCGGGGGTTCCACTGGTTCAAGTCCCGCTGCTCCTACCTCGTCCACGGCCGATGAGCCGCTGCCCTCAGCCCTCCGCCCGCTTTCGTGCGAACCATATGCCATTTATGAGGTCTCCCCGTGGTCAGCCACGTTGTGCGTGTATTGTTGCAGATCTCTATCAGTTAAGCTGACAATTATGTACCTTTGAGACCTCATCCCCATATTCATCTCTTGATCATCAAAAAGATTTTATGTAATGTTTTGTTTAGCCAATCCCTAATTGTCTTCCTTAAAGATCTATTATTATTATTACTACTGCTTTCAAATAAATTGAAATTTAAGTTTCTCAATCTATTCTTCCAATTAAAGACTTAATTAATTGACTGTTATAAGAGTTAGGCCATTTTATCGAAGAAAAGTCCCCACCAAAACACCCCTAAATTTGTTGTTACCTGGGTGCCCTTTTTTCTATCTCTTTTACTAAGATAATTTGATCACATATTATTCAAAAAATCAATAATTAATTATATATATATATATAAATTCGTATCAATTATCTTAGAATCATGTTCTAATTATTTTAGTGATTCCAAAATAATTTGTACCATTTTTATTTTTTTGAGAATTTTGCGATGATTAATTTAATAACATTTATGGTCAAATCATTTAAGTAAAAGAATAAGGATATTTTTGTCTAAATAAAAAATAAGGGGCACCCTATGTAAAAACGAATATGGGCCACCATTTGTACCACCATCGACTTGCTTCAAAAAACACATAAAAAAAGCTATGATAACGGGAAAGCTGATATCTAAAACGATCAGTGATTGACACGAACAAGAGTTCGGAACATTGAGGAAACAGCAAGCGAAGTGGAACG
Organism: Musa itinerans; assembly: GCA_001649415.1. NCBI lineage: Eukaryota > Viridiplantae > Streptophyta > Magnoliopsida > Zingiberales > Musaceae > Musa > Musa itinerans. The sequence goes on from LVTN01000037.1 coordinate 110,583, forward strand.
GCAAAGAGTAAAAAGGACTGTAACTGACCATCGGTTCCAGCAATCATACCTGACTGTAGCTTTCCTCGATCGGAGGACTTCGTTCTGATACAAACAACAAGCAAAGTGTATGAACGACTCATTGAACAATTCAGAATGGCCAAGATTCAAAAAGAAACGGATAATAGCATGAATTAACAGCTATATGTTGCAGATTCATTGATCGAAAGAGTAATCTGTGGAACTGCATGATAGCTTCTAATCGCATAGTGTTCCCATCAGAAAGAACATTCGCCACCGTCGCTGGAAGATTTCCCAACTGCAATCACCAAATCAAACGGCAAAGTGAGTGTGTCAAGGTGCCCGAATCCGAAACCCTAACCCTATCACCAGGAATCCTACCGATCAGTACCGAAACCCAAGAGAAACTGATCCGGTCGACCCGATCCAGCAATCAAAACCACAAGAATCATCGGGAGTGTGATTACCTCCTTCCCTATGGCAGAAGCGTGGATCATCTCGGTGAGGGGCTGGGCCTGGATCCCCTCACGTTGCTCCTCTGGAGGCTTTCCTCCCGCCGGTCGTTGCAGATCTCGACCGTGTTGTCCTCCCTCCGCCTCCGCGTCTACGATCACCTGTACTTGCTTCGGCAAGTGATCGAGCGGACCGTAGTCAGCAGATGAAGGGGGGGAAAACCACCAAAGCCCCGATGGAGCTCGACAGAAGAAACCGGACGACGGGAATTCTTTTATAGGGTCGGAAAGGCGGTGGGAGAACAGAGAAGTGATGCGGGCGACAAGACCCGATTTGAGACATGAATTCGGTTACAACTCTATGGGCCCCATTACAAACTTTGTTCCACTCACTCGCGGGCGACAAGACCCCGATGTGAGACATGAATTCGGTTACCAACTCTCTGGGCCCCATTACAAACTTTGTTCCACTCACTACAAAGCGAGTTTCCGAGTAAAACTTGGAATCTAAAAAGCGAAGGGAACAGGTGGAGCAGCGCATCCCGTTAAATATAAGTGAACCATCTACGTGGCGATCAATGAGTGCACCACGCTGGAGGAGTTGATGATTAGGAGAGCGTAAGTAAGCGTTAATCAATAGCGTTCCGAGGAGCAGGGGATGCGACGACAGCTATCCTGAGCCATTGACCAACAAGTGGACCGAGTGCTTCCTTCTTCTCTTGCTCCTAAAAATTAGGGCAGATAACGACCCCCTATTTTGTCCCATGGCTCTCCAGTCTATCCGCCACTTCTTCCCGGACCCAATTCCAACCATCCTTTGTTTTGTCCTCTTCTTCCCCTATATATCATCGTTCCCCCATCCATCTCTCTCGAACTCCCTCCACACTAGCCTATCCAACTTTTCCCGCCTCACCGTAATCTCAAACCAGCGACGACAAGTACGAGGATGAACTCAGGCTATGGGCAGGTGTCGAACCTCAACCAGCCTGCGCAGGGGAAGAAGAAGAAGCTTGTCCTCGTCGCGGGCTCTGCGATAGTCCTCTTGGCCATGGTGGTCGCGGTGGCCGTCGGGGTCTCGCGACGCAATAAAAGCAGCGCCTCATCTAGCGATGGCGAGCTCACAACCACGTCGAAGGCCATTCAGGCCATCTGCCGTCCCACCGACTATGCGGAAGAATGCCAGAGCTCCCTCGCTGCCAGGGCGGGCAACGTTACCAACCCCAAGAAGCTCGTAGAGCTGACGTTCACCTCGGCGATGGACAGCCTCCGTGAAGCCTTCAACCACTCTTCCGTCCTGCAGGAGGCCGCGAAAGACCCGAGGACGAGCGAGGCACTCGAGACCTGCAAGGAGCTGCTCGATTACGCCATCGACGACCTCAAGAACTCGGTGGCCAGGTTCGGAGGGGTCGATCTGGCGAAGATGAGCGACGTGGTCGACGACCTCAAGGTCTGGCTGAGCGCCACGATCACCTACCAGCAAACATGCCTCGACGGGTTCGATAACACCACGGGGGACGCCGCCGACAACATGAGCAAGGCGTTGAACAGCTCGTCCGCCCTGACGAGCAACGCTCTCGCCATCGTCGATGGGATATCTTCCGTCCTGGCCTCTTTCCAGCTCTCCTCCCTCGGCAGGCGGCTGATGTCGGAGGACGAAGGGGAGCGCGGCGAGTTCCCCTCCTGGGTTGGCAACGACAAGCGGAAGCTTCTGGCGCTCTCAACGAAGGATATAAAGCCGGACGTGACGGTAGCTCAGGACGGGAGTGGAAAGTACAAGACCATCACCCAAGCTCTCAGCGCGGTGCCCAAGAAGGGCAATGCCACCTTCGTGATCTACATCAAGGAAGGCGTGTACAAGGAGAACGTGATGGTGGAGCGAAGCATGAGCAATGTCATGATGCTCGGCGACGGCCCGACCAAGACGAAGATCACCGGAAGCTTAAACTACGTCGATGGCACGCCAACCTTCAAGACAGCAACCCTCGGTATCTACTTGCCTCAGTTCATGGATCCTGTGTACTCGGTGCGTTTCTCAACGTTCATTTTACATGATCGAAACTGCAGCGGTGGTCGGCGACGGGTTCATCGGGAAGAACCTGGGAGTGGAGAACACGGCGGGCGCGGCGAAGCACCAGGCGGTGGCCCTGCGGGTGCAGTCGGACAAGTCCGTCTTCTATCTGTGTCAGATGGACGGCTACCAGGACACGCTTTACACCCACACCAAGCGGCAGTTCTACAGGGAGTGCACCATCTCCGGCACCATCGACTTCCTGTTCGGCGACGCCGCCGTCGTATTCCAGAACTGCCTGATGCTCGTGAGGAAGCCCATGGAAAACCAGCAGTGCATCGTCACCGCGCAGGGACGCAAGGACCGGCACGAGGCAACCGGCATCGTCCTCCACAACTGCACCATCAGCGCGGACCCGACGCTCTCGTCGGCCAGCACCACGACACGGAGCTACCTCGGCCGGCCGTGGAAGGAGTACTCGAGGACCATAATCATGCAATCGCAGATCGACGGCCTCATCAACGAGGACGGGTGGCAGCCATGGGGAGGGGACTTCGGCCTGAAAACCTGCTTCTACACCGAAATCGGCAACCGTGGCCCTGGGGCGGCGACGACGAAGAGGGTGACATGGAAAGGGTACAAGAAGGTCGGCCTGACGCACGCGCATAAGTATACAGTGCAGCAGTTCATCCAAGGGAAGACATGGCTTCCGAAGACCGGCGTTCCATTTACTCCCGGATTGATGTAGGAGGAGACCGGAGAAGCTGAATAAGTTTCAGGCATTGGCATGCATTCATTCGGTATTGAAGAACTAGAAAGGAGGTTTATATATAGACATGTCTCTTCAAACTAGGCATCCATCCCGGTCCATAGAAGACATGGATCGAGTGATAGGTCGAATGATATAAAATTTAATGATAATAAATTATGATTTTTTTTTATAGAAAAAATGATGAAGAGATTTGATCCTCAAACTTCGTTTGTAGCTTAGCTTACCTTATTTTTCTTTTAAGAGACTCCAAAAATAACATCTCTTTTTCCAGAAATGATTCCATAGATGTCTTAATTTTTGTGTGCTTTATAATAATTTTTTTGTCTTAACGTATATTAAATTTCAACATCAATGAAGAAGTCATGGGATAATTGTTCAAACATAAGAAAGGAAATCTATCTTTTGGTTGATGAACAGATCATTAATTGTTCGAACCACTAAACAGAGAGAGAGAGAGATGGAGAGATGGGGGGTTGGTTTGAAATCAGCGCGCTGACGCTGGCGACCTTAAAGGTGGCGTCGTCCTCCTCGCCACGAGAAGCTGCGCCATCTTCTTAAGAGCGAAGTGGGTGCAGTTGGAAAGGGAAATCCAGCAGAGGACCTGGTAAATGAGAAGGAATGCCGGATGCAACGACGAAGACGGTGTCGAGGCCCCGTCGCCGCCGCTGCCGAGGTTCCAGCCCTTTCCGCTGTCGCCTCCGCGGCCGAAGGGAGGGTCGGAAGAGGAGCCGACGCCCTCGGGCCCGCGGCGGGTGCGGCGCCCGGTGCGGTGGACGAGAGCGCGGGACGTGGCGGCGGAGCGAAAGGGGTCTGATCTGACGGCGGAGAGGGAGAGGGTGGCGGCGAAGAGGAGGGGCTTGGCGGATAAGCCGAGGCCGCAGGTGGCGGCCGCCGAGGACGTCTCCATGCGTGCGTCCGTTCCTCCTCCTGGCTATCAATGGGAGGTAGGCAGACGAGGAAGAAGCACAAATTAAATGAAACAAAGAACAAATGGAGGGGGTTTCATCGGCTCCTGTGTTTGTTGTCGTTTCATTTCGGTGCTGTGCGTGCCAAGGAAGAGAAAGGGGCGCACTGCACGGCACGGCATCGCCTTGCACGCAGCCGTGCCACGGGAGCGGGTCGGATATACGGGACACCCGTATTCATCCGACCCGTTTAAGTCGAATCATCCACTTACTCCGAGCAACTTAACCCAAGATCCTCTCCGGTTTCCTCCCCATTCATGATCCATACTTGTCATACTTTGAGATACGTGCATAAATTCGGTCACTGTCTTTAAGATCCGTGCCTACGAGTGATAAATCCATGCAAATGGTGAAAGATTGGATCTTCAATTACAAGCTACAGACGTACCCGATAAATCCTTTCCTGATTCCATTTAAGTGGATTCTGCGAATCCGGGTTTAAAAGATCCGACCCGTAATATCCGTAGCTTGGAATCAAGAAAGACCAACTTTATTCTGATGCCGGCCTTACGTAAACTGCCTCCGAAACAACGTCGCCTCCATGCAGAGACAAAGCAGCCGAAGCCATGCACTGCTATTTGGCCGGCGTTTTTGCTTTGACATGCATCGAGAAGAGAGAGAGAGAGATCGGTCACCGAACGTTGGAGGTGAATGGGATCAACATGCACGTAGCGGAGAAGGGAAAGCGGCAGGCGGTGCGGTGCTCCTACACCACGGCTCTCCGGAACTTTGGTACTCGTGGCACCACCACATACTCGGCCTTTACCGGTGCCCAGCCTCCGTCGCCTCCTAGCCTTCGCCATCCCCCAAATGACCACTCTCCTTCGACCCTTTCCGTCTCATCTTGGTATTTCGGAGCAAATAAGAAGGTAAATAAACACTTTGGGATGATCACGAGAGCAATCTGGTCTTCTTCTATCAGCCAAGATGCAATTTTTCCCTTTCGATGAGGAGATTACAGATCTCTTGCCAACTTGGTTGTAGTTTTCCGACACAGTTGGCCGTTTGCACACCAGGTGGTGTTTGTGGACTGCGACGCTCTTGCGGCTTGGTACTTATGTGACGAAGATAATAATGATGATGGGACACGAACTGACGTCTACTAGGCCATGCATAGGAGCTGCATGGGTTGCCCGACTCAGTTTGACCAGACAGCGCCTGGCCAAAGCAGTCCAAAGACGCTGATCGAGACACGTCGTTATCCTGCAGGAGCCAAGTCCTTCACGCCATGTCAATACCGACGTCAGACGTTACCAGAAGTACGATTCTGCTCCCTGCAGGCGGGCACATCGGGCAACGGTAACCTTCCCTATAAAAACCCTCGCGCTTGGAGGAATAAGGAGAGAGGAGAAAAATGCTCGAGGAAGTTAAGAAAAACCTCTAAGACTATCTGCTGACTTGATTGTCGAAGGGGTCGGGTCGAGCTCTCCTGACCCAACCTGTGTGCAGGAACGAAGACGGAGCCACACCTCCTAAGCGCCCAGGCAAGGAGTCCCCTCGGAGAAAACAACGAGCCCGACACGATCGGACCAACGCGACCGACTACCTCGACAGTCCCAAGGGTCGCCCGAGAAGATCTCCACTCATTCGGACTCGAACCAAACCATGTTGGCTCGAGGCCATGGCTTAAAGTTGTTAACACCACCAGTATACATGCTGAGACCAGACAGAGGGAAGGCACCTGTGAGCCTAAGTGTTGCTTTTGTGCCTCGCAGCCAGCCATTAAGCACGTAGAGAACAACAGGTCTCTTTTTGGGGATTACTTCTTTCGTTTGCTCAGCGAGATCCCTCGATACTTGAATCAACTAAGAGTTCAAAGGACCGAGTCTAAATCGGAGAGTTAAGAGATGATTGCGTGAGGGAAGAGGCATTCCTTTTATGGGTCATAGTTTAGGTATTAACGATGAATATTCTCTTTTGGATACATACTAGAGTATATTTGAGACATATGATTATAATTACTTATACAAAGGAGGTGTTAGACATGTAAGACATATGAGGATATCAAAACATACTGACTTAAAGTGCTCATGTAAAAGAAATTAAATATAGTAGACACACGAGCACATCAAAACATACTGATTTAAATAACTCATGTAAAGAGTTAAATATGAAAGATATATAAAAACATAAGACATGTCAACTCAAATTATTTAGATAGAAAATATAAGACGGATAACATAGGAGATATATGAGGACACTAAATGAATATATATAAATTGTTTACACAAAAAATATTAGATATAGTAAAATAACAAAGGAAGTTATAAGACTATGCCCACGTATCGAATAAAGGTATTATCAATGGAAGAAGCATTGTACACGACATCAAGCAAAGGCAAATAATTTATTGACCAATATATAGTCAAATTATAGTTTGACACACCTAAGTAAAATGAATATAAGGTATTCTTGTAATTAATGATAAAAAAGGAACTATTACCATCACCTAAATTATAGTTTGAAACGTTGCTTTCTCTCTCGCTTTGTTTATTTTCTTCTTCTTGCCCATCATATTATTAATAAATAAGATCATAAATAAAAAAAATACGAAGGTCGATTCATCATCTCCAGTTACATGCGACATTCGTAGACCATGATTATTCGTCCTTATATGTATGCATCCTAAAGCTACGACGACCAAAAAACTCAAGCACAAGGTGCGCATGAATCGATTCGACTCGTTGACGGCTTCTCACCGATGAGGAAACATAAAGCTTTAAAAGGGTAATAGTTTATGTTGGGGAACGAAGTTGGCGATAGATGTAAATTGCTTAATAAATATTAAATAATATATTAAATTTTAAAAATTAAATAAAAAAATATATTTAAATTTATTAGGTGTATCTTTTAATGATATTTAAATTTTTTTTAATTAATCTACAAATGTATCATCATATCGATGTCGATCTATAAACAGAATTAGACTTATAATTCTTTTTTCTTTCTATCATTCACATGAATCATTATAAATAATGATTTAAAAATAAAAAAATAAAAAATAAAAAAATTATTTATTGATTTCAGGTTTATGTGATTAAAAGGAGATAAAAAGATATGTAATATTATAATATTTATGTATTATGTTTTTAATTCTTGATAGTGTCTAAACAGGGGTTATAGGACAAACAATTAAAAAAAATCTCTTGCATCAATTGAGTTTTCTTTTTATTATATATATATATAAGCAAAACGACAAATGGGCGACCGGACCGAGGCTAAAAGATCCGTCCGTCTGTTCCCCGAATTCCCATCAAAGCTGAGACTCCCCCCTTACCATGTTCCTGCGGAGCAGCAGACGCAGGCCTCCCTTCCTCCTTATGTATCGCCCCCATTTGCCACCACCACCACCAGCAGCAGCAGCAGCAGCACAGGGGAAGGGAAGAGAGGAAGAAGTCGAAGTTTGTGCGGTAGTAGCAGTATAATGGCGGGTTTGAGCGTTCTTCTAGAAACCCAAAAGACCTTCCCAAAACACACCCATGTCATAAGCAAGACTTCCTTCCTCAAGAACTCTACCTTCTCCTTCTCCTCTACATCTGTTTCTGCCCGTCGGAGCACTTTTCTGGAACACTGCTGCCTCTGCAGGGGAAAGCTTCAACAAGGCAAAGATATCTACATGTACAGGTCAGGAACAAAGCAGGGAACGAACACCTCTCTCTCTCTCTAAAGGGCTTTATGCAGCTTGCTTTTGGCTTAGTATATACTGTTGCAGAGGAGACCGAGCCTTCTGCAGCGAGGAGTGCCGGTGCAGGCAGATCTTTATGGACGAGGAGAGCGGAACGAGGGACTGCTGCTCCCTCGCCGCAGCAGCAGCGGCGGTGGCGGAAGGGATGTACCCAGCGGAGCGCCGCCGGGGGAGGGCGGCCGCTTGCCGCTGGTTTTGCTGACGCGGGCAGCTGTCGGATTGTTTTGTTTGACGGAAACACCCTCCGTCGTTTTGTTCTTTTTTGATGGGGTCACGAAGGATAAGGCTATTTTGGTCTTTACGGTTTACGTCGTTTTATTTATAGCCCCGATATATATAATATATACACGTATGTGCGCCAGCCCACATATAATAGATATAATAAATATGAGGTATTTTGTAGGAACACGTCATCGATTGATGAGTCACCTAATTCGGTAATTTACGCGTACGTCATCATTTCTTTAATATAAGCTACATTACGTCTCCTGTATCGTCATTTCTTCATTATATACTACCTTACGTCTTTGCAAAAATTATTATAAGAACCATTAAATTCTTATATTTTAAGAAAAGTGAACCATAAATTTCTTTGCAATAACTCATAATTTGTCGATTCACAAGAAAAATTATTTATTTTTATGATTTTATCTTTTCTAGGATAAACTCTCGAAATGTCTTTTGGGATTAAAGGACAAGGATAGGATTATGAAAAAAATATAACGATGAATTATTTATTTTTATGATTTTATCTTTTCAGGATAAAGATAAGTTTTCAAATTTTAGTTTTACGATTTTATCGTTTCGAGATAAATAAAAGTTTTTAAAACTCATTCCGAAAAGATAAAATTGTACGCATGATTCATATTAACTATAATATTTTTTTTATATTTTTAGAAATTAAACCTTAATGATCATATTTTAAGTCACGAAAACAACAATTCTATTTACAAGATTGAGATTGTACTTGCGTTTCTTTTTATTAACTCTATAAATTAAGCTTTTCAAAGAATAATATTATTTTAATTAAGAAATACAAAAAATAATATTTTATTTAAAAAAATATAAGCAATACTCGATGCTCGCATCGACAAGAAATCCAAAATCCAAATAGGGTTATTATATACAATTTTACGCTGAGATTATTTTTCGGACTCGAACATTATTATCACCGAAATAACAAAGAGTGCACTAAATATGACACAATAGTTGATCAAATATGCATTTGAGTGTCGAGGAAAGATAACCAACACAATGAGAGGATCCGAAAGGAATCGCTTGCAGCTACAAGTAGAAAGTGCAGCCACCAACATGGTGGAGAAGAAAAGAACATGAGTATCCTACGTTGCTGTACATGAACAAAGCTCTTAGTGTTGTTTACACATGGTGTTTCCGGCTTGATAGACAAGCTTGGCTCTCCTGATCATTTAAAACAGAGAGTTAAATTAGTCGTAAGCTCTACCAAAGTACCAGAACTGCAACAGAGTTAGTGCAAGCTCCGGCGGATCCACACCCATTAGATCTCCCCCTTGGAGCCGAGTTAAACTTCGACAACAACCGATCGAAGACACGTCAAACTTTGCCAGTTTCTGACTGGAATTCACAATAACATATTAGAATCTTGAATAAGCAAAAGGAAACCCTTCAACTAACTTCACAGAATTATGCAAGTTTAGATCATGCATCCTCCAGAATTCAAGGAAAGAGACAGTGGAAGCAAATCAGTAATGAGAAACTGCAGTGGGAAAGGGGATACCTTCTTAGGTGCTGTTTTTAATGCATTGGAGCTGCCTGGAGTAGACATGAAATCATGGGGTTTCAATATCTCAAATGAACAGAATAGGTTTTTGTCTATGCTCAACAATGCACCTGCATTATCAAACTCTCCACAGTAGTTTGGTGCCGAAAATAAAGTAACCAATCGCCGATTTGCAAAAAATTCATAACCATCCTCGACTACCTAACAGGAAATATACTGTTAGCAACATTTGCAAGTATAGAGAAAAAGGAAAGATGACAAAGTAAGCCAAAGCTCTACTGACCTGGTGACCGCGGCATATAAGATCAAGCTCATGCTGGTCCAAAAACTCTACAAGCTTATCGGCGCCAAATGTAACCGAAACACCGCGATCACTCTCACCCCATCCTTGAATCTTAGGATCAGGATCAGACCAAAGCAAATCACAAAGAAGACCATAATCTGGTATTTCAGTGGGCCTTTTGATATCTCTGATTTGGTCCAAGCTATTCAACTCCGGTGAAAGGCCCCCATGCATACACAATATCTTTTCATCAATTAATGCTGCCATTGGTAAATAATTAAAACTATCACAGAATGTCTTCCAGAGACGAATGTTGAATCTCCTTTTACATTCGTCGTAAAATCCATAAACTCGGTTTATTTTTGCATCTTCATGATTTCCACGTAGTAGAAAGAGTTTATCAGGGTACTTGACTTTATATGCCAGAAGCAAACATATCGTCTCCAAGCTTTGTTTGCCTCTATCCACATAATCCCCAAGAAATAAATAAGTAGAATGAGGAGGAAAGCCACCTTTTTCAAACAACTTCAGAAGGTCAAGATATTGTCCATGTATATCACCTGAAATAGATGTCAAAATTGGTATCTTGGTAGCTATTGGGAACAAGATTTTTTTGCTTAGTTATGCCCAGTGGCCTGACCAAGAACTTCACATTTTGATCAATGAAAACTTTGAAGCATTCTGGAAATAAAGGGTTGAGATTGGTATCAATTCACAAAGGGAAAAGCATCCTTTATTTGTTGATGCATTTTATACTGATTTTGTTCTCTGTTTCAGTCTGCTGCAACTATGGCCGAGGCAGACTTTCTGGGTCAGTCCAAGCAATGAAATAAAACAAGAACCTTGAGCCAAGCAGACAACAAGCACCTGATAGAGCAGTCACTATAACTGAAATAGGTGATTTCATGTATCTTTTCTGCTAATACTATTTTTGACTTATTCTCCTTTTCTATTTTCTCAGCTGGAACACAATTCCTCAGACAAATAACTAATTGCAGTCGTCGTTTGGCATGGTGGTGTGTACAGCAAAACATGAAGTCCAAGGAATCCGATCAGATGTCTCTATCAGCCATATTATTTGTTTTATTAATAACAAATATTAGGATGTAATTGTTTATAATAGTGGATACTATTCCCAAGAATTCTAATTCAACTCAACTCAACTCAAATATATAATATGTGGATTTATGTAAATTTGGTCAGCTAGTCACAAATTACAAGCAATAGTGCCACATCGACTCTGTCAAGCATAGCATCACAAAAGAGGCGAAGGACCATGTAACTATTTGGACAAAAGCAGGTGGGTGAAAGAGTGTTCATGGAAGTTGCCTATCCAGAATGGTAAAATATTAAGAAATAATTGGATGGAAAGCTATAACCCATTGTTAATTATATGAGGTAATATAGCTTGCAAGTGATCAATATGTTGTTTTTTTGCATCAATGAGATGAGAACATTATTTTAGCTCACCACTCGATGATCCTAAAATCTTCATTTGTCCTATGATATGTGAACCCTGCATCCTTCCAAAGTCTAGCATTGTAATTTGAGCATTATATAAAAAGAACTGCATTAAGAAGCTGACTCTATTTTAGTCACACAGCAAACCGGTCTAGTTAAATGCCATTTGACAATGATCATCTGCCTAAAGGCTATACATAACATAGTGTTAATATGATCTAAGTTTGATGTGGTATCTTGAAGCCAAGGGCTTTTTTTGGATCTTGCACTCGCTTATGCAAAGCAACAAAGTCGATGAATTCATCTATTCAAGTAATTCCCTCATCTAATCAGTCTCAAGTAGCAACCACAGAATACAAACTATCAAATTACCATAACAGAGACTTTTAATATGGTTTAACCCACCAAAGTGCATCCTTTCTAGCTCTGGAAATCTCAGCGTCAAGGTCTCTCTCCCCTGCATTTTCGAGATGGAGGGGGATCCACGTCCAGAATGATAGGAGGGCCTAAAACTCAACTCGACCACTCACTCCATGATCTCAGCCCCTCGGTAGGATTTGCCTCACAGCACTCTTCTACTCCGTGGAATACTTCGATCTGGAACAACTCTACATCTTGGACTTGTGCCGTATCGGTTCGCTTCAACTCCATCAGGCATCCCGCCTCGACCCCCTTTGATACTCCCATGATCAACTACGTGTTGTCTACCTCAGCAAATTAGCAAGGCGACCAAATCTGACCTCATCAAATGGGGAAAAAGATGAAGATGACATTCTAACTTTCATTCCGTGGAAATTCCTCCACTGTTGACCTTGACCTTTCAGCAGCTTTGGATAGAAGAAAAAATCACAGACGAATGGAATCTATACATTGACAAAGACATTGATATTTGTGAAGCAAGATTTGTTGATCATGTTAATCACGAAAAATTTGATACCGATTTCACGGGACATTTGCCGATATGTTTTCCTTAATGCTATTCGCAACATTATAAGGCCCCAAAAGCATTCTATTCGATAGTATTATTATGCGCCTAACTCGATGAATATCAAAGCTCTAAATCACAAGCCAGGAAATCGTGAATCTAAAGTAGCAACGTATCGAATGCGACCAATGTCAAGGATGAGATCGGGAATCCGACAACCAACCGCAAATCTTGATGGGGGCGTGGAGGTCGAGGAGGTTGGGCTGGGCGCGGAAGACGTGCTTGGCTTCGATGCAGAGCTGGCGGATCTCCGACTCCGAGAGCTGGACCTGGCGGCCGCCCTGCCTGCCTTCCAACAGCCGGTGGATCACGTCGTCAAGCACGGGCCCTTCCATGGCCCCCATCGAGCTCTTCGTCATCAACATCTTCCCCGCCTCCCGATCTCGATTCGCCTCTCTCCCTCACACGCACACTCTCAATCTGTCGATCTGTCGAGGTGGAGACGACCATTTGATTTCTTTTCTTCATTGTTTTATTTAGATGAGGAAGGATTCAAAAGCGCATCCATGCGAAATAGCCGTTGATTTCGGGAGATCGGGTGCGTCTCAGCGGTCCGATTAAGCGCGCGGTGGCCCCCCCCGATTGCTGCAAAATGGATTTCGAGTGATGGGTACCGCTTCCACGCGCATATACTACGCGACAATCTTACGCTGAAGACGAGGGAGCTGCCACATCAAAGCACAGTGTTCCTCCGTGTGAGTGCTTTGGGGTTCGTTTCGGGGTCGTATTGGCTTTGATTTAATTTTACCTTCCCGATCTATTTAATTGATACTTGACGTAATCTAGACATACACAATATATGCGTTAAAATTTGTGCAGCGCATGATCGCATCAGGGTCAAGATTAAGGCAGAAAGGTGTTGGAGGACATTAAATAGATGAATTACATTCATGCGACAACAAACACAGACATTTCTGAAGACATTTTACATCATGCACTTGTGATAACAGTGCCTCATCTTGTTCTAATGATCGATCACATATATTGGATGTGTTTGCGGTTGCAGATCACAAACTTGTTATAGGGTCGATTACATAAATCATTTCCAGCTTCATACAGGATGAGAAGTTTATCTCTTCTTATAGTTCCTAGCAAAATATATACTATTCACAAACAGATGATTCCAACAAACAAGTGGATTAAATGTCCATATTCCACTCGTTCTTGTGGGCAGTCAGAGATCTGTTGAGCAAGGTTCAACTGATGCCTCGAAAGACTCCCTTAACCAGAACAACGGGGGGCCATGAAACATGAAAGAAATCAAAGGCATTGACCAAATAGTTCAGTTTGGTAATAACAATTAACTAGACATTTCCGGATAGAATGATCCCTTTGTTTGGACGAAAGCCACTATTATTAACTTGGTTCTTGCACAAACCAAGTCTAAAGATTCTCAAGGAAAACAGGTGATGATGCTTTCACTCATCAAAGCAAACAGTACGAAACCCATCCATGTTGCTGCTCTGGTCAAATTGGGAAGGGATGCTTATGAGAACAGCTAATGGTGACTGCTCTCTTTGCCCCCTTCAGCTTCCTCTGCCTTCCGTGCAGCTGCTCGTATCTGACGCTGCTCCTCCTTGTAAACACGGTTTCTACGTCGGAACTGCACTACAAATTAGCATTTCGTCAAATATAGGATCACGGACTTCTAGCTTGTTATCTTTTCAGAACATGCCATAGGTCAAAAGATGCATGTTTCTTAAGATTAAACATTCTAACCAAAATAAAAAAGCTTATATGACTCCTTAATCCACTTACATCTAGCATAAACATGAATTACATTAAAGGACATCTTGTAAACCTGTGAATCAGAGAGAACAGAGAAGGACAATCTAATGAAATATTTCCATCGTTAAAAACTCTAAGTGTTCGGAAGCACAAACTAAATATAGCTTATTAACCTTTGCCCCAGCGTATCTCAAATTTCTGGTTAAGCAGCCTGTGATGGATGAACCAAATGGACATATTTATTTGACCAGGACATATGATAGCAAAGATTTCATTCATTTATGCAAGAAAACCAACACAATTCTTGAGAGTTATTTTTTAATGTTAGCCTGTGAATCAGAGAGAATGGAGTGGGACAATCTAATGAAATATTTATCCGTCGTCAACAACTCTGAAAAGTGTTCAGAAGCACAAACTAGATTATTTACCTCACCCACACATATCTCAAATTTCTGGTCAAGCAGTAAGCGATGAATGAACCATGTGCACATATTCATTTGACCGGGACTCGACAGCAAAGTGCTCATTCATTTTATGCCAGAAAACCAACACATTTCTTGAGAGTTATTCTTTAGCTATAAACCTGGAACAAGTGCTAAATCTAGGGTCTAGAAATCATGACCTCATTCATTGAAAATGCACCAATGCTTCGCAAAAAAGCAAAGGAATAACAAAAAAAACCACATGAAAGTCAAAGTCATGTTACTTTATGGTGTACTTTCTGTTTACATGATGGTAAACGAAACACAAACATGAATGCAGAAATAGGTTATGTAGCGACACATTATTAGCAACATTTCAGACTAAGAATCCTCATAAATTGCAAATAAGTTAGTGCAGATCAATGTATATCATAGGTTGCAAACTTGATGATTGCTTTATAAAATAACTTGGAGCAGTAAATAGAAGCTAACAATTGAAAATTCTTGCAATAATTGAAAAGGTACAATTAATGACCAAAAGAAAGGACATGTATCAAGCAAAAAAGGAGTGACAGTGATAGCATTAAATATTTTAAATAGTGAACATGGTGCGAAACTGCCCAAATTATTAATATATGGGGTGGTCTAGAACCACTCATAACTATAGAAATGACATCTTCAATCAAAAGAAAAATGGTACTATGGACAAGAAATAACTAAACAAGTCCGGACATTGTAGATGGAATCACAAACAAGGATTATCTCATAGCTCTTTCTTTCTGGCAACATAACAAAAAACAAAAATAAACTCTAGTACAAAACCAAGAGAACTTCAAAATGCTGATAACTCCTTTATGCCCTAGCCATTTCACAGAAAAATTTGGAAGATCCAGAAAAAAAAAGTTCAAATGTATTTAAGTTTTTTTTTTCCCGCCCTAGAATTTATTGAACCTTGAAGTAGAAAATAAATGAAGGGAAAGAACCAGACTTGCAGTGGCCATTCAAGTGTTCTATTCCTTTTCACCTTCACCAGAAGCAAGGCAGTGGGAACTCCTACAATCTTACAGCAATTTTCTTTTGGCAAACTGAATCTGATGAAATTGCTTGAAGATTCAAGCCTGCTGATGTACTTTTCTGAACTGAAAATATTATGGAACTTTGTGATTTTCTTACGTTAATACTCATCTTCCAGCACATTACACCAGGTATAATTCATTGCATATTCCAAACAAGTCATTTCTCTTCCTAATGCGAAACAAACTGATATAAAGAGGTGCATAAAGAGAAGCAATTACTGCAAGTTGCAACCTACGAGACCACGTCACTAAAGTCTAAAAAAATCAAGGCCAAGCGTTATGAGCCTGATATGAACAAAAATAGATAACATCTATACTGAACCATAAATTCTTAACTATTGGACTCCGCTACCACTTCTCACTGGCAACATTTTTCACTTTCCCAGGTCACCCATCTCTAGTGACCAACTGGGGGAGGGGGGTGGCAAGGGAGAGCAACTGGTGGAATACCTTTTTCTAATTGAAACTGAAACTAGAGAATTTATCATACAATGAAATCTAGATATGGCTTAGTTGTGTAATTGCAATCGTATGTTTACTAGCCTGGGTTGACAGATATACCAGTCAAATGCACAAGACATATTGTGAGATAGTCTTGTGCATGGAGAAGAGGTTAAAATTGATTGCTCAAAAAAAAAAATCCTCAAAAAACACATTTTTGTAAATCTTGAAGATAAATTTTTTTAACAGGCTAAAGAGTTTGTTAGTAATGTACTTTTTCTTCTATAATTTCTGAATGTTGCATATCTCTTTCTTCCTTTCCTTCATTGCTCACAGATATCTCTATCAATACAAGAGTCGAAGCATTTGAATTGTTTTTCCATTTGTATTCTTAATTCTTTATTTTTTGCTCAACCTGAAATTCTTATTCTAACAAAAATACAAACGAGAAGTTGCTTTTGATAACTTAGTTTTAGGAGGTAACCATACCATTGTTTTGAGTGGTCAAGAATAAACTTCCTAAAATAGAAAATAATACATGAGAAGTGAACAATATGATGCTGCATTTATAAAATAAATTGCATGGATTTGATAAATGTCACTAAGGTCCTAAATAACTCTCAGTTAGTTGGTCAAATTATATAACATATTGATTTACTAAAGGAAAATAAACATAATGCACAGATCAATGCCAAAAACAGAAGGTACATATTGTTTAGTTGGTAGACCTACATTGAAACATTGCTTTGCTCCAAACTTCTCGATCACCCTAAACTTCTTAATAACCTGACTACAGACCTTCTCAAAACTTGAAGATCAATACCAAAGTGCATTAAGATGTGAAACTACATAAAAATTCTGAGGCATTTCATTTTTGCATTAATTCCACTTCATTTTCTTCCACTACTAACCTTTTGAGTTTTTTTTCTCAGATTGAACTGTTTGCTGATTCCTAGTCGCTAGTACATTAATCATCAGTCTACCAAGTTTCCCATATCTAATAATTCCTGGAAGCCAATCCAATCAACTTTTGTTGGTTTCTAGTCCCTTAGTTTTGTTTTGTCATTTCTCTAGCAAATTTCCAGCCTCAATCTGTAGATATTTTCATAAAAATATATCTATAAATTCATTATAATTGAAGTTATAATGGGATAAATAAAAACTTAAAAACAAAAACATGAACAGCACGCCTCCTATCACGCCCAAGTAATTAAATACAAACTTACGCAACAAGTATCCTTCGATTCCCAACACAAAGGAGGGGTCCATAACTAGATCCAAAAATAATTTTCTTATAGCTTCATATCTTAAATAATTATTCTCTAAACCACAAAACACCTAATCTAATATAACTCGCTGCGAGAAAGAGTGCCAAAGCTCGTTGGACTATCTTGTATTCTTGTTCACCAAAATCAAACAGACCCAATTAACACGAAAGGTCCTCCAGAAATCCACAAAAAAATCGTGAGCAACTTAGAAGTGAAATTGTTGTGGAGGAGTTTCATGAACATCCTAATGCACTTCCATTTATTCCGATCCCAGCATTCCTAAAGGACGGACGATCATAAGCGGCTAGCCTTGCATAAGGGAACCGCAATCCTGAACTGACTGTCGATCCTGGTACAATTCAAAACTAAGCTAGCCTCGAACGAGAAAAGGATTTGCAATGAATCCAACGCTATCCTTCCACTGTGTCCTTAGAGATTGAACCCTTGTTCTCTATTCATCAATTTCGGATTATGCCCAAAACAGAAGTCCGAGTCCTGTTAGATCCGACAGCGAATGATGCATCATCGCATGAACGACTTAGCGACATAGGCACGGATTGGTAAGACCTTAAAGAAGAAGAAAAACGAGATGAAGAGAGTGGAGTTTGAGGGTGGGGATGGGATGACCTCTTTGGCGTGATGGAGGCACTCGAAGTAGTCCTCGCGGAGGAGGGCGCAGTCTTTGGGCTCCCGGCAGCGGGACATGCACTCGCTGAAGTCGATCCAGAAGTCGTAGCATCGCCCCTTGTTCCCCGTTATCCCCCAGCCCGATGCCATCGCCTCTCCTTCTCCGCCGCTCTGCCGATTCTTCTCTTTCCCCTTGCGTTCTCCCCCAAATCTCCGCTTCGATCTGGACTCGGGAGACAAATCAGAGAGGGCTATCAGCGATTGTGGGAGTACGGCTCATCTCCGCCGTCCGATGGATAATTTGGGATGAGATATTAAGCGTCCGGGTTTTTGATCGGGTCAGGAATGGTCACGTCCAACAATTCAACACTGACCGGCGAAGCACCGATCCGACCCGATTAAATCAGATTGATTTTATTCGTTAAATGGAAAATATTGGTTTCGGCTCTGGTTTTAACCCGATCCAGAACCCGCTAACTTCCGTGTAACATGTTCCGCGGAGTACCATAAACTCGAAGTTATTGATCGATTCACTCAACCAAGCTAGCGGCCAAGATCAAGTCACGCGGTCGCGCACCAAAAGATATATCTTATTCCACGAGATATCCTAACAAGGGCATGCATAAAAGCCGCCGCAGTGGGAACGCTTCCACCTCCATCTCTGCGAAAACCCTAACCCTCTGTGCGGCGGTCTGTAGCGAGAGCAGAGGAAACCACGATGAGTCGCGGGGGAAGCGCAGCGGCGGCGACGAAGGGAGGGAAGAAGAAGGGCTCGACCTTCGTGATCGACTGCGCGAAGCCGGTGGAGGACAAGATCATGGACATCGCCTCGCTGGAGAAGTTCCTCCAGGAGCGGATCAAGGTCGCTGGCGGCAAGGCCGGCGCCCTTGGCGACGCCGTGACCGTCACCCGGGACAAGAGCAAGATCACCGTCACCTCGGAGGGCCCGTTCTCCAAGCGGTAACCTTTCTGCCCTGATCTCTTGATGTAGATAGATCTCTGAAGTATCTTCCTTTGCTTTTCCTCCATTTCTTCTAAGGCTGAATCGACACATTTCGTTAGCGAATTTATCCTTGTTTATACATCATAATCTGTGGCGTCAATTTGCTTTGTGCGGGGAGATGTTGTGTTCCCTTTTTCCTGGTAACCCATCTCAAGCGAAATGTATGAACTGAGCCCTATTTCGTATGTTAGGTTATGTGCACTTGATTTTGTGGATTAAAATGGTGGATAATCGAAGCGAATTTTAGCTTCTGTGGCACTTTGGATTACAATTTCCATTAAAAATTGGTGTTTGGATATTTGAATTAGATGAATGAGTACCTTCAATATGGATGGAATGTTGTGGACTGCGGTAATCTCAGGTTTGTGGCACCTTGTTTTGAGCTGTTAATCATTCTTAAGTCGCTGGTAAGCAATTTAGACTGCTATATATTGATGTATATGTTGATTTTTATGTTGTCTGCATATGGTTAGTATCGGCTTGATTGTAACATCTCCGACCGAGTACTGTAATTCTCAGAACACATGTAGCCAGCCATGTTGTTCATAGTTTGAGTCAGCCACTTCAAGGACCGTAGTCTGAAGGTTTTGACTACTTGATCAAATCATTGCTTTTCTTGTTGTCATAAATGTCGGCAGCATAATGTGTGAACTTATGGAGAACTAATTTACAATATATACAATTTGTTGTATTTGTCATTGTTACGGAGAACTAGTTGACAATATATACATTTTGTTGTGGCCATCATTGTTGTCATTCTTTCTTCCAACAAGTCTGCAACTGCAATTTCTTTTTTTTTATATTTTCCTTCGACAACAATAGATCACCATTGTCAACCCTTTCGTCACAAGGAATTAATTGTTGTGTAGAGGAAACTGACATAATGCTTCTTTTCTTTTGGTTTAGGTACTTGAAGTACTTGACAAAGAAGTACTTGAAGAAACACAATGTGCGGGATTGGTTGCGCGTTATTGCTTCAAACAAAGATCGCACTGTCTACGAGCTCAGATACTTCAACATTGCTGAGAACGAAGGCGAGGAGGAAGATTAATGTTGCTCATCAGAAGTTGAGATTATTAGGAGGTTTTCTCTTAAATCTGGCACGTTATATTTTCCAAATTCCAAGTACTTGATCAACGAGTTTATATTAGTAATCGAACTGTGTGCTGTGGTTGTTTTCAGTGTTCTTATTCTGTGGCCTCTTAACTGCAGTGTGTTTCTACAAAATCCTGTTAAAATTTATCTTGGAACCATATGCAACTTATCAAGCATCACTATTTCATGTCCATATCGCTTCATTTTCCAAGTTGCATCCTTGTGTTTTGTGTACTGAAAAGGTGCCATGTTGATCTGATTTGATCTCACACTGAGCTGGGGATAGATGTTGATGAGGAAAGTTACAGTGCCATTGCTAACAAGGTTGTTTATGAATTGGTTTCATCTCTATCAATGAAGACTTTTCCTTTGTCTCCCACCTAATGCATTTCTAATTGGTTTGATTGGCATCACTGAAGAACAAAAGTTCCCCCAGTTTAGGGCAGCCACACAAGGTGGTAAATCCATCAGCCATAGGTTGCTTCTATGCTAGGATAAAGGAGGGACCATCCTCATCAATCTGATAGAGACTGATCCCGATTTCCACGCAAAGAACACTATTACAAAGATTTAAGTGGTGCCAATGAAATTTAATACCACTAAATGCTTTCTACATAGTCTTAAAAGTCAAATAACAATTATTCTAGAATTATAAAGAAATAAAATCTCTCGTGAACCTAAA
Source organism: Musa itinerans (assembly GCA_001649415.1). Lineage (NCBI taxonomy): Eukaryota > Viridiplantae > Streptophyta > Magnoliopsida > Zingiberales > Musaceae > Musa > Musa itinerans. Next base: position 131,295 of record LVTN01000037.1, read on the forward strand.
AATTAGGAAAATTACTACTGAATTATATAGATAGATTGATAGATAGGTAGTCAAATTATGTATAAAAATGTGGTCGAATGCACTACGACGATGGAAGAATGCGTTAGGCTACTAACAACGTCATGTTATTTAACATATTTTACTTGGTGAAATTTGAAAGAAGAAATCAAGTCCAAAGACTAGTCTAAAAAATAAAAACTTTGAGGGGCGAATATGCGAAATTACCTGTCATGTAGGACCCGCACAATCCTATCCAACGGGCGCGTGTGGGGACGAAGCGATAGACTACTAGTATAAAATTAACGTGAGCGGCACACTCCTTCGAACCTGATCTTATCCTTCGCCGCCGTGGGACCGCCCTCCATTACCGTCATGATCAAATCCAACGGCTGAAGGAAACCCACTTGGACCGATCGTCGTTGGTCCCTCGCCCGACGAGATGGAATCCCCACCCTTGTTGGACCAGCCTATAAACACATACCCGCTCTCTTACCTTCCTCGGCTCCCCACTCGCAGTGGATAAAGCCGACGCCTTCAGGAAGCTTTTCCGTGGAGTGCAAACGTGACTCTTTACTCCATGGGGCTCCTCGACAAGCTCTGGGACGACACCCTCGCCGGCCCCCGCTCCGAGTCCGGGCTCGGCCGCCTCCGGAAGTACTCCTCCTTCGCCTTCCGCCCGTCCTCCTCCTCCCCTCTCACCGCCGCCGCCAAAGGTACGGCGGACCAGACCCTCTCTCTCTCTCCGTCTTCCTTTCTTGAGCTTGTAGTTTGGGAAGGCTCGCGGATCTGGCGTACGAAATCCATTGTGGCGTGGCAGATGAGGCGGCGACCGGTGGCCTGGGAAGGCCGTACGGCGACGAGGGTTCCGCGGAGGCGGCGGCGGCGCCGAGGGTAACGAGGAGCATCATGATAAAGAGGCCTGCCGGGTGGGCGTCGCCGGGGGGCGGGACGCCGCCGTCATCGCCGGCAGGCTCGACCCCGCCCGTCTCTCCCTTCTCCGGTACGATCTACGGCTTCAGTCGTTCGCCTACGTTCTCCGGGCAGGAGAAACCTCCGCAGGTTTCCTTTTCTTGTTGTGAGTGTTTGTGACGGTTGATTAGTTGGTGTGAACGAGCAGGAGCGAATCGTTTTAGGAGGAAGTCGATGTCGGACGCGCAGGCAAGGAAAGCGGAGGCGGTCGCGGTGGAATCCACGAGCTCTTCTTGTCCTCCCTTCGAACTCTAACTCATGTTCGCCTCCTGCTGCTGCTGCTTTAGAGAGACTGTTGCTTGGAGAGAAATCGCTGTGCGATGATCAAATAGCTCTATGTGGGTGGTTGTACGTTAGAGAAGGAGGCGATGCTGTTTGCGTTACTCATCGAGGTGTTGTGTGTGTAGTTTGTGTCGAGAGAGAGAGAGAGGGAGAGATAATCTTTGTTCTTAGGCACCAGTGTGGTGTAATAATGAGCTTTTTAGATATGTACATGGGAAAGTTGGTAGTGCCAGATTAATGCTGTGTTCTCTAAGTAGTTTGTGTCAGAGAGAGAGAGAGAGAGAGAGAGAGAGAGGGTGATAATCTTTGTTCTTAGGCGATAGTTTGGTGTAATAATGTGCTTTTTAGATAATATGTACATTGGAAAGTTTGTAGTGCCAGATTAATGTTTTCTTACCTGATGAGTTCATGCTGGCTAATATTTTTTATTTTATTATTAACAATATAAATATAAATATATTTATATGATAACCGTTCTTCGGTTACACTTTTATATAATATATTTAGATTTCGTATATATCATCAGGGATACGATACATTTTGACACCATCCACGTGGTAACAGACAGAGAACCTCTGGACTGACGTAGAGTAACACATCGAACCCATATGAGACGACTACACGACCTCCACATTGTTCAACACCATACAGGTCAGTGCCGAACACCCCAGAGCCGTTCCATGAAACTCGAGACGGTGCCAACTGGAATGGCGTCGCACGTGGCAACCCCTACGACGCCGGACACCCTAGAGTTGTTCCACAAAACTTGGAATGGTGCTGCACAACGCCCCTCAATGTCGAGCAGTACGGGTTGATCGGCACTTGGTGCTAAACAACCTAGAGCTGCTCCGCAAAAACTCGAGACAGCATCGCGCGACGCCAACTCGTGCGATGCCAGTTGTATCGTATATTTAGATTTCGTATATATAATCAGGGATACGATACATTTTGACACCACCCACATGATAGCAGACAGAGAATCTCTAGACTAACGTAGAGTGACACATCAGACCCAGATGAAACGATCATGCGACCTCCACATTATTCAACACTGTATAGGTTAGTGCCGAACACCCCGGAGCTCTGTGAAACTCGGGACGGTGCCAACCCGAACGGCGTCACACGTGGCAACCCCTACGACGCCGGATACCCTAGAGCTGTTCCGCAAAACTTGGAATGGTGCTGCACGATGCCCCTCAATGTCGAGCAGTACAGGTCGATCGGCACTTATAGAGCTGCTCCGCAAAAACTCGAGACGGCATCGCGCGACGCCAACTCGTGCGATGCCAGACACCCTATAGCCGTTCCGCAAAACTTAGGATGACGTCGATCAGTACGGGTCGATCCATGCTCATAGAGTACAAGTCATCCTTCTGAATAGTCGATGACTATTAAAGGACCGCGTACGACCGACCACTCCAGAACATATATAAAATCCAACCCTCTAACCAATGAGGGGGCCAGGAAATACTGAACTCTCTATCATTCCACTCCATTCTAACTTAAACTTCGGAGGGATCAAGTCAGGAAATCTCCCTCTCGACCTCATCCTGAGTATAGGGGCTAGCGATGGAGAAGTGGGTGGTGAGGCTCACAGCTCAACCTGACCTGACATTCATTTCTTCCACTCGACTCTCCACCTTGGTAACCTTACACATATGGGATTGGATCAAACCATATTGATTCCTCGATCACAACGTAAAGATTCATCAACAGTCATATCAATCAATGTTTTAAATATGAAACTAATGTAAAAAATTTAATGCATACAAATTGAGTTTCGGTGAGGAACTTGATTATCAAGAGTGATAATTAGAGCTATCGGTAAGTACAAGAGATATATCTTTTATAATTTTATTGGGTGGGCATAAGATGGGTAAGTATATTTAATTATTTCGAATAAAGTTGAAAATTATTTTGCACCTTCAACTTTCACATCAATATTTAAGATATTTAAATATATCCAATGAAATTTTAGATTCTTAATTAAATATTAAGATATTCAATTATATGAAATGAGGTTTTGAACTCTCAAATGTTTTAGTGGGTCTGGTATACTAATGTTTAAGGTGTAAAAAAAAAAAGATTGATTAGTCATAGAGTTTAATATAATTATGTCATGATTAAGATTTTTAACCTTTAATCTTTAATTAGTGAAGTGGCTTTAATACCTTATCATAGTACTAATATTTAAGGTATTTTTTATAAATTATTTTGCTTACAATATCTGATATTTAAATATATCCAATGAAATTTTAGATTCTTAATTAAATATTAAGATATTCAATTATATGAAATGAGGTTTTGAACTCTCAAAATTTTTAGTGGGTCTGGTATACTAATGTTTAAGGTGTAAAATAAAAAAAAAAATTGATTAGTCATAGAGTTTAATATAAATTATGTCATGATTAAGATTTTTAACCTTTAATCTTTAATAAGTGGCTTTAATACCTTATCATAGTACTAATATTTAAGGTATTTTTTATAAATTATTTTGCTTACAATATCTGTAAACAGCTGCCAACTTCATTATAATTGTGGATACAATCTCGTCTCTGAATCAACATGTTGGTCAGACCAAAAAAATTAGTAACTAGATTAGTTGGTTTGGTCTCCTAATCAGACCATTATAATCTCGAAAAAGTGGAAATACATTTAATTTTTTTTGTGTAAAAAAAAAAATTGATTAGTCATAGAGTTTAATATAAATTATGTCATGATTAAGATTTTTAACCTTTAATCTTTAATAAGTGGCTTTAATACCTTATCATAGTACTAATATTTAAGGTATTTTTTATAAATTATTTTGCTTACAATATCTGTAAACAGCTGCCAACTTCATTATAATTGTGGATACAATCTCGTCTCTGAATCAACATGTTGGTCAGACCAAAAAAATTAGTAACTAGATTAGTTGGTTTGGTCTCCTAATCAGACCATTATAATCTCGAAAAAGTGGAAATACATTTAATTTTTTTTATTTATTACAATCTATGTTTAAATGAGGTATAGCTCAAATGACAAAAATGAAGAATATCAACATAATAAAATATAATTTGAACTTTAAAAATATTAAAATATTCTATTTTTATTATTTATCATAAATTATATTAAAAAATATCAAAATTTAGGCAATGGGAGCCACAGACGCGGGATTACAACCTTTCCCTCCTTTTTCGCGGGTTAACGGTCACCATCCCACGCCAACCGTCAATTCCTCCGCCCAAAACGAACCTAAAGGAGGCAAACTAACTCCAACAAAGGAGCCTAACCGTTCACGTACCGCTGCTTCAACAGCTATAACAACCCCTTCTTCCTCCTCTTACCTCCCACTCCCCCTTATAGCAAGCCTTGGGCTTTCCAGGGCGGGGAAGCCACACCATCTGCCCACCATGGAGGCCTGCCTCCGCTCTCTCCTTCTCCTCTTCGTCCTCTTCTCCTCCTCCTTGTCGTCCGCGTTCGCTCTCTCAAACGCCGAAGCTGCCCTGATCGCCCGCCGCCAGCTCGTGGCATTGTCCAAGAACGGCGACCTCCCCGACGATTACGAGTTCGACGTCAAGGTCGACCTCAACTTCCCCAACGCCCGCCTCCGCCGCGCCTACATCGGCCTCCAGGCCTGGCGGCACGCCTTATACTCCGACCCCTCCAACTTCACTGGCAACTGGGTCGGCGCCGACGTGTGCGGCTACCGTGGCGTTTTTTGCTCCCCGGCACTCGACGACTCGAAGCTCACCGTCGTCGCTGGCGTCGACCTGAACGGCGCCGACATCGCTGGCTACCTTCCCGTCGAGCTCGGCCTCCTTACCGAGGTCGCGCTCTTCCATATCAATTCCAACCGCTTCTGCGGCATCATCCCCAAGAGCTTCTCCCGGCTCGTGCTCCTCCACGAGCTCGACGTCAGCAACAACCGCTTCGTCGGGCCGTTTCCGATGGTCGTCGTCGGCCTACCATCTTTAAGGTACCTCGACCTCCGGTTCAACGACTTCGAGGGCGCCCTCCCGCCGGAGCTCTTCGACAAGGGCCTCGACGCCATCTTCCTCAACGACAACCGTTTCAGCTCCCCCATCCCCGACAACTTCGGCAACTCCACGGCGTCGGTGGTGGTTCTGGCCAACAACAAGCTCGGCGGCTGCATTCCCGGTAGCACCGGAAGGATGGGAGCCACCCTGAACGAACTCGTACTGTTGAACAACGGGCTCGTTGGTTGCTTGCCGTCCGAGGTGGGGGGGTTGGGCAACGCGACGGTGTTGGATGCGAGCTGGAACTCGCTCACCGGCGATCTCCCGACGAGCTTTGCGGCGTTGAGCAAGGTGGAGGACCTGGACTTGTCGCACAACGTCCTCACAGGAATGGTGCCGGAGAAGCTCTGTCGCTTGCCGAGCCTCACCAACTTCACGTTCTCCTTCAACTACTTCAAGGGCGAAGCCGCCGAGTGCGTGCCCTCGGCCGGGTCTGATGTCGTTTTCGCCGACAAGGGCAATTGCCTTGAGAAGCGGCCCGGGCAGAAGTCGGCGAAGACATGTTATCGGGTGTTGAGTCGCCCTGTGGACTGCAGCAGAGATAAATGTGGGTCTTCTCCGAGCTCTTCCACTCCCTCTTCGGCGACACCGACATCTCCGAAGTCTTCACCTAAGCCGGCTACGCCGTCTCCGAAACCTTCAACAAAGCCGGCGACGCCTACATCTCCGAAGGCATCACCTAACCCGGTGACACCGCCACCTCAGGAGCCATCGCCTGCGCCGGTGGCAGCAACCCCTCCAAAATCATCACCGAAGCCTCCAACGGCGAAGTCACCGCCGCCACCTCAGCATTCCGAGTCGCCAGTGACACCAGTGCACTCACCGCCACCAGCTCCGCATTCCGAGTCACCCGTGACACGAGTGCATTCTCCTCCTCCACCTGTAAGCACACCACCTCCACCGGTCTTTTCTCCACCTCCTCCAGTCAACTCACCACCACCTCCAGTTCATTCATCACAACCTCCACCGTACTCACCACCCCCACCATCTGGATCATCATCTCAACCCCCACCTTCAATCAATTCACCACCACCACCACCACCCATAGCATCATCCCAAACATCACGACCACCACCACCTCCGCATTCCGAGTCACCCGTGACACGAGTGCATTCTCCTCCGCCACCACCTGTAAGCACATCACCACCTCAGTCATTCGCCTCTCCGCCTCTTGCTCAGTCGCCATCCCAACCAGAGCTCCGATCTCCACCTGCACAAGTAGTAATACCACCTCCACCGGTTTCTTCTCCACCTCCTACAGTCAACTCACCACCACCTCCAACGCACTCACCACCCCCACCGTTTGGATCATCATCTCAACCACCACCTTCAGTCAATTCACCACCACCACCACCACCCATAGCATCATCTCAATCATCACCACCAGTGCACTCTCCTTCATCCCCTGTATACTCACCACCACCACCCACAGCATCATCCCCATCACCAGCTCCGTCGGTAGCATCACCTCCAGCGCCCGTGGCATCGTCTCCACCACCACCCACAGCATCATCCCCATCACCAGCTCCGTCGGTAGCACCACCTCCACCGCCCGTGGCATCGTCTCCACCACCACCCACAGCATCATCCCCATCACCGGCGACGTGGGTAGCATCATCTCCACCGCCACCCACAGCATCATCCCCATCACCGGCTTCGTCGGTAGCATCACCTCCACAGCCCGTGGCATCATCTCCACCACCCCCCACAGCATCATCCCCATCACCGGCTCCGTGGGTAGCATCACCTCCACCGCCCGTGGCATCATCTCCACCAGCCCCCACAGCATCATCCCCATCACCGGCTCCGTGGGTAGCATCACCTCCACCGCCCGTGGCATCATCTCCACCACCCCCCACAGCATCATCCCCATCACCGGCTCCGTCGGTAGCATCACCTCCACCGCCCGTGGCATCATCTCCACCACCACCCACAGCATCATCCCCATCACCAGCTCCGTGGGTAGCATCACCTCCACCGCCCGTGGCATCATCTCCACCACCACCTGTGTACTCACCACCGCCACCACCAGTGCAAACGCCACCACCAGTGCAAACGCCACCACCACCACCTGTGTACTCACCTCCACCACCCGTAGCATCACCATCGCCTACGGTGCAAACACCACCACCGCCCACAGCATCATCCCCATCACCATCTCCATCGGCAGCATCAACTCCATCGCCCGTGGCATCATCCCCATCACCATCTCCATCGGTAGTATCAACTCCACCGCCCGTGGCATCATCCCCATCACCATCTCCATCGGTAGTATCAACTCCACCGCCCGTGGCATCATCTCCACCACCGGGCGTAGCGTCAACCCCACCACCGACAATGCACTCTCCACCACCGCCGGTGGCATCACCACCAGTGCAATCACCTCCACCACCCGTAGCATCACCACCGCCACCAGTGCAAACACCAGCACCGGCCCCGGGATCTTCATCCCCTCCTCCTGTCTCCTCTCCGCCACCACCGACTTCATATCCTCCGGTCGTCTCCCCTGCTTCACTTCCTGAGCCCGACACGTTACCGCCGGTCGGCGGATTGAGCTACGCATCTCCACCTCCACCTATCTACAAAGGCTATTAAGCTCGAGTGGTCTCGTTCCCATTTCGTCCATCCGTGCACTCGTTGGGGAAGAAATCATCTCGCTTAGGCTAAAGAGCATAACTTATTCCTTTTGGATGCATGCAATCCATCTTCTGCTCTGTAATGGATCTCCAATTCTCCATCTTTTATGTATCTTGATGATTATATGACAGTCTTTTCATTGCATTTTCACGGTGGAGCAATTTTTCACTGACAAATAATTGTTCTCGGGCTTCTCGATTGATGAAGTTTGGACTTTTACCTGACCACTAATAATTTACACCAATGTTTCCTTACCACAACATATTGCCCATCAAATCTATTTTCTATCAATATATTTTATCTGTTGTGCATGCATTGGTAGCAGAAGCAGAGAGATTACACCACCAACTGCTACTGTGTGATGTCTGCATCACTTTCATTCACTTGCACTAGCTCAGACAGGGGGTTGTTGGCAACTCAATCCTTGATGGATAGAAGTTGATGGAACTCAAATGTGCTGCTGAGCTTGTAGATCTGATTTCTGCATCACAGCACAGCATGTATCTTGATGGACTTTTCAGCAGTGGAAATCACCTCGATTTGGATCTGACACAGATCAGAGACACATGAGGTGTTTACCAGCCAAATTCTCAGATCTAACAACATAGAATAGCACCCACTTGCTTCAGCATTCCAGGGTAGATCTAAAGCATCAGATATAGAACCTTGAAAAGACAACATGAGCTGGATCCAAACCACAAAGTACCAACTGATGTCTATGTTCTCTGTTTCAAGGAACAACAGCTTCATATTAGGGTGACATGTTAAACGTTTTATGTCACTCCAGAGTTTCTTGTCCTGTTTCCAAAACTTTCAGCTTACACTCTTCAGAAACAAGAAAACAAGTTCCTATGAAACCATTCCTTATGATAAGAACAAAGCTTTATTCATTCTGTTCTAAAAAACCAAAAGCAAAAACCAAGAACAAAAAGAGTCTTTTGTTCCTCTTGTTGGCAACTAAGACATAAAACCTTGACAGTAAATCCAGAAAAACAAACCAAACCAGAGTGGACCTGAGAGGACAGTTTCTCAATGCAATGCCACTATTGGCAGCTGTTGAAACATCAAATTGGCTGGTTCATCTGGTTGCCACTGTTGGATTGGGTGAGTGTACCAATGTTCATGTGCTCCAGGTCTGATGATTGTCTCAGTCAAGTCTACCGACTTTGGTTGGCCATGACTACTGCCGATAGATTCTAGGTAATTAGTACCTTTCAGAAATGTCATTCTTTGAGGGTCACAGCACAATATTGACTCGACTTATCACTTCTCATAACTTAAAGGTACATAGAACATGTTTTATCTTCATAGAACTAACATAGATACAGATACAAAAAATTGTTAAGGTCAGCTATCAAGGTTTTTCTTCCTTCAAGCTAAATATGAATCGATATTCCTGACCTTGGAACTCCAGTGGCATGTGTGAATTCACTTATAGCAGAAATCAGATGTTTCGATGGAACTGACGAGGCAAACATTGCAAGTTTGGGACATAATTTATAAGAACATCGTTCTCCTACAGAGTCTCCAGCTGGCTATGACTGGTCTTGTGCTTGCACAATTGTTCGAGAAACAAAAATAAGAACAGGAACAATTAACTTGAAAGTCGATAGATGGGTCAGCAAGTTTTCCTTTTTCATTTTTCGATTAAGGTATCTTCTTTCTTTTAAAAACACTAGGTTCTCTAGAGAAGACCCTCCTTGAGTCTCCATGTTCAGGTCCAGGTAGACTTGGCCTCAAGGTAGCTATCGGTAGACAAAGAACAAGAGAATCCTTTTACTCAAATATACATAGCTTCCCTGGTTCCCAGTCTATATTTTCCACTAAGCCCATGAAAAGCAATATTCATCCCTTCCTTGTATCAAAACCAAACAAGGTAAAAAGATATGTTATATATCTCTTTTGTCATCCAAAACATATTTATCATAGCTTTTTATCAATGCTTGCTATTCAAACATGTTCTTAAAATTAAGGATGGCAAAAATCTAATTTTCAAACTGTGCAAAGAAAAAAAAAAAAAGTTGATGTGTGGTAGCTCTTTTAGAAGAAATACATGAGCAATCACAAAGATGATGGTAGCTCTTTTAGAAGGCATCCTAAACCCCTGACTTTTAAGTTGGCAGCTAAATAAGATAAATACTAACACAAGATAACCCACCATTAGTCAGGAGTAAGAATCAAAACCTTGTAGACTAAAGTCTCTTTATGATGTTCTTGTAAAATCTCCTTAGAACAAAAGCCCATCTTAGGAAGACATACCTGTAAAAGACATTGCTAAACTTCACCAATTTACTGAAACTTGCAAGAGTAGATCATAGAAACTGGGGTCCTCTTTCTTTAAATAAATGCCAGTCACAAGCACTATGGGGACATATGGTCAACACCTCGAAATCCCAACCTAAATAAAAGAGAATAAAGTAACATAAGCATCAAAACTTAGAGAAGGCAAGAGTTCCAAGTTATCCTTTTGGGATTCTGAAGTGGAGGGTGTGCTCTTCTGAGGTTTCACCTTTCTCTCTCTAAAACACAGACCCCCTCCCTTAGTCATCCTTATTCACACATCATCTTCACTGACTTCAAAACAAACCAATCATAAATTTTACCTATCTAAAGCAGTTAGACAGAAAGTGCTGCCACACTAATATATTAAACTGACCTTTGGATGCCCTGTCCCTCACCTTTTGGTTTCTAGTGGCTAACAAGAGATCTTGCTGATCCACTTCCAATCTGCAATTTTAACTTCTCTTGCATCCAAACAACAACAATAAGCACTAGAAACCAATAGCACCATCTCAGTACTAATAATTCAACTCCATTACCCTTAAACCAAACCCACTGTGTTACCAATCACTAAAGCTCTTTAATCATGCTTATATTTTTATTTTCTCATCAACAGGAAATCTAGAACAAGACGAAGAAGATCTCAATTATGGCAAAGAATCACTTTTTCGTTGCAGACATTCTAGTAGCTCGAAGCATCAACAAGTGCAAGAATGTTTGAGCATCAAAACTTGGAAATAACATCTGCGCCAAAATCATGTTCCTTTTGCTCAAAGGAGACTTTTTTGGAGAGGAAATGCATAGAAGGAAACGGAAGCGAGCCATGATCAACTAAATTAAGCTTTTTTTTACACGAATCACATGAAAGCGCTGTTTACAACGCCGAAACAACAGTAGCGTCATCAAGAACGACACCATTTATTTGAAACTGGAGCAAAGCAACCAAATCACATACCAAATTCGTGCTTGTTCTTCCTAAAAATTGGTGTATTTTTATATGGAAGCTTTTCAACCGCGGCACTGGGCGATGGAGGAACAGCTGCGGGAGTAGGGGTTGGCCTGGGCGCCGGGGCGGCAGTTGTAGTAAGAGGCGCCGCGGCGGGAGCAGGGGACGGTGTCGCCCTTGAGGGCGCCGTAACTGACGTAGTTGGAGGTGGCGAGCATCCGGCGGTTCACCTCGGCTCCGAGGTCGAACTGCTCGCCGGCGAGGCACTCCGCGACGGTGCCGCGGCACCCGGAGAGGGAGGGGATCCAGGCGAGCGGGACCTCGCCCCCTCCTCCTCCACTGGCGGCCGCTGTGGCGGCGAGGAGGAGGAGGAGGAGGGCGACCGAAATGAGGGAGCTTTGCGTCGGCCTCATCATCATGTGGTGCTTGCTCTTTCGCCCTCTTCCTCGGTGGAGAGAACAAATACCTCTCTCTTCCTCTCTCTCGGAAGAAAGGAACTCTTGGTATTACAGTATTGCTTTCTCCTTCCTTGTCCTACCAACAAAGACAAGAAGGGAGGATCTTGGTGGTGTAGAGATCTTCCAATGGATGCCTTCGCGTTTGACTGGGGATTTTAACTCTGAGTTTTCATTCAAGCTTAGCCGCAGATGAAAAATTACATGGAACATGTAATTGTCTTCTACTACGCCGCTAAGATCATCCTAAACCTGACATAGGATCCAAGACGGAAGACCAATCTTAGTTGGACAAAGCAAAATGTGACAATGATTTGGTGTTTTAGCAATGGAATCACTTGGGATTTAAATTTTAATACGGATATTTAGATCATTAACAAAATAATTCATTAGTTATTGAACATTTACACCGTGATCGAGGTGTCAGCAAGGTTGCCCATGTGGATGCTTAGATGACGAGGGTGAGCGTCGAGTCAGGTCAGGTTCGAGCCTCGTCCCCCGAGCGCGATCTTCTCTCTTGACGAGTAGCCTGCTTCTCCGTTGTTAGACTACTGCACATAAGTCGAGGTCAGGAGGGGGATTTCTCGACTCGACCAATCCGAAGCTTAAGTTAGCTTTTGGTGAAATGAGATAGAGTTAAGTGTTTGAAGTCATCCCCTCTCCTGATTAAGGATGGTTAGCTTTTATACCTGCGAGGATGAGTTGATTATATGGGGTCAATTAACTGCGATAGGCTCCTCGGACGATCAACTTTAGCTTATGTACGAGCATCGATCGACTTGCACAAATCAATGCTACGCGACATCGCCCCGAGCTTTGCAAGACGGTTATACTGTGATGATGTCATTCGTATAAAGGAGGCGACAAGCGACTGCCCGGTATGTGTGTGTTATACGTCACATCGTACTTGAGATTCTACATCTGCATCGTCGTGTGTGTCTGTTTGTCTTATCCACGTGGGCGATGTACCCTATCAGTTACTAATAATTTACATGATATTATTTATCGACTCAGCCTCGGCTCAGTTTCCATCCGTGGTTAGCGAAACCGGTTCAAGATTCGATTTCATTAAAGCTTGGATCGGTCAATCTTGAGAACCAAATAACGTGATTTGGTCCATCATCTAAAGTTGGACCGGCTCTCGCTCGGTCATTTCACCGGTTCCACTCGTGAAACGGTTCCTCTCACGTGCGAGTAGAACTAGCACGTGCAGAACTAGGGCTGGCGACTGGCTATATATATCATCTCGAATCCGCCCTCCTCCCCGCGTCGGCGCTGCTTCCCCCTGGTCGCTTCTGTTGCTTCCGGTGCGACTCGCAGATGCAAAACCACTCTTCGATTCTTCGTGCTATGATTTCTGTGGTTGACATTGTTTCTTTGGCCTCAGCATTTCTGTTTATTGGCTCGTGGAAAGATTTCGTGCTATGATTTGATTACTTTGACGTTCTGTGGCTGTTCTGTTGTTCTTTTCGAAATAGAAATTTTAAAAGTTATATCTTTGGATTGAGTTGTGTTGCAATTTTCGTTCTTTTTCCCCCTTTAGAGCATGTTTCCTTGTAATTGTGGTGCCCAGAAGAAGGCGCAGGTTGTTTGGAATTGGTTGCCTCGATCTGATTTGTGATTCGAATCTTTGTTATTTAGGTGATTTTGTGATCGTCGTGCACGTATTTCGGCAAGAGAATCGACTGACAAGATGCAGAACGAAGCGGGTGAGATGACGGATCTCTATATCCCAAGGAAATGGTAATCGTCCTATAATTTCGTGGAGAGCTTCTATCTTTTTTGTGGTAAAGCGTGATTTTACAACTTATGATGATCAACCTCGATGTTGTTGTTGCAGTTCTGCTACCAATAGGCTCATTACAGCCAAGGATCATGCCTCGGTCCAGATCAATATTGGGCATTTGGATGAGAGTGGCGTTTACACCGGCCAGTTTTCTACTTTTGCACTTTCTGGCTTTATCCGAGCTCAGGTCTGCTGCCACTTTTGGATTTTCTGATGTACTTATTCATGCTTTCTGGAATCATTTGTTCTTTATGTCGTGGTTGATATGCTACTGTTTTTTAAGGAAAATATGAGGCCATTTTTACTATTTTCTTCTTTTAATATCGCTGCTTATTGAAGACTTATTTGAAAATGAGCACATTGCCCCATATACTAATGTTGTTATTGGTTGCCTTTCCAAGTTTCTGACCTTTTTTCTCTTAGGGACAATCAAATTATTTTGCTGGATTAGTGTAGTAGCTTAAAAAGTACAAGACTTGCAAAAACGAGGAAAGTCGTCTACATCACAGAAACCATAAGATTGCAGAAAATAAAGAGATTAAATTTATAATACTCTTGAGATTAAAGGATTCTTGTTAGTTGGGCATAAATACAACAAAACCTATTGGGAATATTGAAGAAAATCACATTCCTTTCTTCTACAATGGCCTTTTATTTTATGTATCCAAAGGTTACTAGAAGGGGGAGGGGGGGTTGTTGTGAGTGGAAAGCTCATGTAACATGAAAATTCACCATCCTTGGGGGTTTGTTGTTGTGCTCATGTCACTTGTATTTGTGTTCCCTAAGTCTCCTTTATTTGTATGACAAAGGGGCTTGTCCTAATTGTCAGTTTTTGGCATTACATAGTTTTTATGCTGTATTTGGGAAAAAAATTGTGACAGTTTTTCTATTGTAGTTTGTCATTATGGTACCCAATTAGTTGTTTGATTGTGGTTTGCGTGGTATTTGATTTAGAAAATAGGATACTTTTGTTATCAACATCTGATTGAAGGATCAGTTTAGCTACCTTGTTTTAGGTCTCAAGTTCTGTATGGATTTTGAGACTATGGGTATGGTTGCCAACCTAATTGGCACAACACACTAAATCCTAAACACTTATTTCCTTGATAAGGCATTGCACTTCCTCAAAGTCACTTTGTTACGACTGATAATGATAGCAAGATTTACATGAATGTTATGTTGGTGCATCATCATACCTTTTCCCTTTAGAGAGTCCATTTGAGTTGTTTATCTGTGTCATTAATTAACATATCAGTAATCATCATAAACTTGAAACCAAGGTTCGTAATATCGTACCGTACCAGTATTTTCACCTGGACTACGGGTGTACCGTGCACTATCACAGTGCACTGCTACAGTGTTATAGTCGAAACCGGTACGAGCGGTCCGCATATCAGTAACCTATCGGACCGGTATGTACTGCCCATACCGGGCGGTACGCTTCGGTATGACAGAACTTGCTTGAAACAAAGAAAGGGTTTTTTAACAATTATATTATCTGTAATAAAACAAGCTAGCTCAGATGGCCTCTCTCATTGAAATATTATTTCACCAGTCGAGAGTCATTTACATGATCATTGTTATGCTTCTACATACTAACCACTGATAGACTGAAATTTGTTTATAAGATCAGTAGGATGAACAGTTGTTTGACATGGAAATGTACCACTCATTATCAAAACACATTTGTCTGATCAAATAGCATTTACTTACATCTAGTGATGACATGTTGGATAATAAAATGGTTCTTAGCTCGACCATAGGGCATGACTGAGTACTTGTTGCCTTTGCATTACTTCCGTCAATTGCTGTACGACTTCTATGCTCCTGACAAGTTCATCTTGTTCCACAACTTTCCCGCAGGGTGATGCTGATGGTTCTTTGGATAGACTTTGGCAGAAGAAAAAGGTCGAAGCGAAGCAGCAGTAGAAGTCAATTGTCGAAACAATGCTTGATTAAAATTCCCTTAATGAAGGGATTAGCTACTGTTAAGCCCACTTAGCTTCCAATTAGTTGTTTGATTGTGGTTTGCGTGGTATTTGATTTAGAAAATAGGATACTTTTGTTATCAACATCTGATTGAAGGATCAGTTTAGCTACCTTGTTTTAGGTCTCAAGTTCTGTATGGATTTTGAGACTATGGGTATGGTTGCCAACCTAATTGGCACAACACACTAAATCCTAAACACTTATTTCCTTGATAAGGCATTGCACTTCCTCAAAGTCACTTTGTTACGACTGATAATGATAGCAAGATTTACATGAATGTTATGTTGGTGCATCATCATACCTTTTCCCTTTAGAGAGTCCATTTGAGTTGTTTATCTGTGTCATTAATTAACATATCAGTAATCATCATAAACTTGAAACCAAGGTTCGTAATATCGTATCGTACCGGTATTTTCACCTGGACTACGGGTGTACCATGCACTACCACAGTGCACTGCTACAGTATTATAGTCGAAACCGGTACGTACCGTTCGGTACGAGCGGTCCGCATACCAGTAACCTATCGGACCGGTATGTACTGTCCATACCGGGCGGTATGCTTCGGTATGACAGAACTTGCTTGAAACAAAGAAAGGGTTTTTTAACAATTATATTATCTGTAATAAAACAAGCTAGCTCAGATGGCCTCTCTCATTGAAATATTATTTCACCAGTCGAGAGTCATTTACATGATCATTGTTATGCTTCTACATACTAACCACTGATAGACTGAAATTTGTTTATAAGATCAGTAGGATGAACAGTTGTTTGACATGGAAATGTACCACTCATTATCAAAACACATTTGTCTGATCAAATAGCATTACTTACATCTAGTGATGACATGTTGGATAATAAAATGGTTCTTAGCTCGACCATAGGGCATGACTGAGTACTTGTTGCCTTTGCATTACTTCCGTCAATTGCTGTATGACTTCTATGCTCCTGACAAGTTCATCTTGTTCCACAACTTCCCGCAGGGTGATGCTGATGGTTCTTTGGATAGACTTTGGCAGAAGAAAAAGGTCGAAGTGAAGCAGCAGTAGAAGTCAATTGTCGAAACAATGCTTGATTAAAATTCCCTTAATGAAGGGATTAGCTACTGTTAAGCCCACTTAGCTTTGCGCGAAGCCTAAATTTTGTGCTCTATGATGACGATGACATACTGGTGCTGCTGATTAAGTTAATGTCGAGTAATGACTGCCTTATTTTTGGCCATAGCTGAGTTGTGTTTTCTGATGCACTGGAAAATAAATGCTATTTCATTTCATGATTTCATTGAATGGAAATTTATTAGTAAGTCAGTCGTGTGCCAATATCACAGGCCATGATTTCTTCAATCAATCAAGGGTTCTATGTTCATGCTGCATATTTATCAGCTTAAGAGCCGGTACATGTCATGACTTAGAGCGTAAATTTCAACTCCGCCCTAAAACTAATTGAAGGTATTTACAAACTTGGGGATGGATGGCCCAATAAATTAGTGGTTTCGTGTCTTATGATGGTTTGCTGGGTCGGATCGGACTGCATCGGAAACACTCTTGAATCATATAAATAGTTAACAAATCAATGAAGCAATGCAAGTTTTTGAATTATTCATGATAGACCATGTTCATTGCTGCGTATTTGTATGCTTAAACTCTGCTAGAGTTTATCGGTCAGATTCGGATTCGCATGCATAATAAATTGGATGTGGCTGAAAGGAAGGCTCCAACGCTCGCTTATATGTTCTACATGTTATTGACTTGTACTAAGATCGAGATCATATGAGTTTCTCGGTACGATTAATTTTAATAAATTATAATTAATTTTAAAATCTTTTATAACAAATTAATCGATGAGAATATTCTACGATAAGGGTAGAATATCCCTCTATCATATTATTTTTGAGGTATAAGTGAAATATTTTTCGTATCAATATCCCAATTTAAAAGCATGAAATTTAACGGTAGTCGAAGATATTTGTAATTAAACAAAGAGAACTATATTTAAGATCAAGGTAAGGTGAGATTTTTAACATAGTCATTCGATGCTAAAATTAGTAATGAAACAAAATAAGGGAAGGTGTGAGTAAATAATATTTGGTCTCTATTAGTATAGTCTAGTGATCCTTTTATAATCTATAATCGATCTAATTAGAAAAAATATTTAATAGTATGAGAGAATATTCGTTTTATATTCGGTTTATACTCATATGATTTAATTTAGGGGGTCTTAAAGTGCAATCATACATTGGCTCAAAAAGTTGGTCACTTGCACCTCTATAGGGAGTCATGACTGGCTAATCAAAAAAATCAACGATCTCTATTGGGTAACTCATTAGGCAACTTTTGGTGTTCGCCGTAAGGAGATTATGTTAAACAATATTTGATGTTTAATACAAGATGAATGTTTAGGACAGCTCTCAATACTTAATTGAGGAGTGTGCATTAGGTAACTTTTGATGTCAGCACAAGAAACGTGCTTCGAGCAACTTTTGATGCTTAGCTAGAGAAGTGCACATTGGGCAACCTTTAATACTTAGATCAAAAAAGATACATCAGACACATCTTAGAAGCTTAACCTAAGAAGGGTTCATTAGATATGTTTTTGATGCTTAGCTCGAGGAGCACATTTGATACTAGGCCCGAGGAAGGTGCATTAGATATATCTTCAATGCTTAGCCAGAGGAAGGTTGGATCAGACTCATCTTTGATGTTTAACTTGAGAAGGGTGCATTAGGTACAATTTCAATACTTAGCTCGAGAAGGGTGCATCGAGCATATTTTCAATGCTTAGTTCGTGAAAGTGTATTTATAACCGTGAAACTAACACCAACAAGTAACTCCTCAATGAGTGAGAAAACTATAGAAGTCTTGAGTCGACAAGTGAAAAAGTCGAATGGGAGATAGCTGATGTGGCACCAGTCACATGGTACATCATTTGGGCAAGAAGTTGCTGACGAGATGTCTAATAGTTGAGGAGGTGCTCTAGGGCTATAAGGACCATTTTTGTTATATTAGGGCTCATTTTACACCTTAAGCTCTTTTGAGTTCTTTTTATCTTCTGTCTCCATATTTTGCTCCTCGAACCTCTGAAGCATTATCCATTAATCTCACATTAGACTAGGAAAAGATCTTTTTCTCTTTTATTCGAATCTCGATCTCTTAATCAACTAGTGGTTGGGGGAGTCAAAATTTTATTCTTGAGTAGTCTAAAGTTGGGGGGGTCTCAACTTCCTCCTCCTTGGGGTGCTTGATGATGATAGATCCAAACATCCCGAGAGGCCATTAGATTATAAAATGTTTATACGATTATGAGTCTATCTTGACCCTAGAGTACTTGGAGAGCCTATGTGTCCAATACTTTATCGTAGTCAAGTACTCGTTGTAGGTACCTTGACCTAGGCAACATCTCTCTTGGCCCGTATGTGCAGATACCTCTGCTTGAATATCGATGTATTAGAGGCTGAGCTTAGATTTTCTCTTTATCTGCTCATCTCAACATACCTTCAATTGTGGAGTATCTCACTTTTCTAAATGGTACCTAACTTATAGCACTATTTGATTGCCTTTATTGGGGAGTACTGCCATGCTAGTATTGTCGTTTCTCCATCTACTTTCAAGTATGCAAGAGAGCCAAGTTCAAGGTGAAGAGGGCCCTAACATCTAATAAGGGTTAAAAGGGGTATTTCTTCTTCATCAAAACCGGTTAGGATTGACGTTTCAATCTTGATTAGTTAACAAACATCATCAATAACTCTTCCCTCTTCCTAAACTCCTATAAAGGGGTCACGTGCTTTGGTTAGCAGAGGTTCTATCCTCTTTTTTGGCCATCAAATGGATGAACAAAGATCGAATGATTAATGTTAGCCTAAGCTAGACCCCTCAGGTATGCTCCAAACTTTGTCCTTTTCTTTTCTTTGCTTTACCTTCTCCTTTCATAACTTATTTTCTTTTTTATTTGTAGGGAGAAATCTCTTTGCAACGAAGAAGAGGGGTGCGACCTCAATTATCAAGCCATCCGTTGCCCTAGCTACCTCATTAGTTATGCTAGGGCAACTTACCCCCTCATTAGTACATGTGGCTCTAAGATTCATCCCTGCTAACAAGGTCGTCGTCGAAGAATCTCATAAGAGGAAGAATGTTATGGTTAAGAAGAAAATATCCAAGACGATTTTAGGGAGTGAGTATCTTGAGGTGGCACTATAAGGATGAGGCCACGCCACTAGTTTATCTATGACTTATGTAAGAATAAGGTAACACCTTTTGCTACCCAAAAGACATCCGACTTGTTGGATGTGGACAAGGATAAACCCCTTTGAGCTTGGTGGGAAAATATGAATGTTGCTCAATCGACTTAGGAGGATAATGACCTTTCAACTCAATGCTACCATGAGACATTAATCCCTTCTCTAGTGAGGGACGTGTACGCATGGTACTTGGAGGTTATGATCGGTGCCACCATGAAGAACAAAATAATAGTAAGTCACAAAATCACATAAATTACAATTGGATAATTTCTCCTTCTAACTAACTCCTTAATCTTACTCGTGCAACATTACCACTATGTCATGAGGCTAAGCAATCGAGTATTTGACTTGAGAAGCATCACCATTCACATAACAAGCGAGTTGTTCCAGATCCATAATGAGGTGGAGCAACTACAAAATGAGTGTGATGACCCATAGGTCATTGCTGCTCTGGAGGCAAAGGTGGTTGATGCACAATAGCATATTGCTAGTCAGGCAGAGTAGAGCAACATAAATAGTCATCGTATACAAGGAGTTTCTATGCTTTAAGAAAGGGTTGGGGAGAGTAGAGAATGTCTCCTTTAATTTTAGAGATCTTCTCGTCCTAACTCAATTCATGGAAAAGTACCTAAAGGCCATGGTCGAGGAGAACCCCTATGTTGACTGCCATGAGGGCTTGTCGGTGCCTCTTGATGACAAACCCAACTTTTCCATTGGTGCTTGCATCCTGGCCTTAGTCACAATTGCTCCTTTTCCGACTATTGTTGCTTTGACTCAAGCACTACCAATCGAGGGTGATGGGGCATGTTGTTCTTGGTACTAGGAGATTATGGTACGCTATACATGAGACGCTCGGTCAATCATGAGTATTCCAAGGTGATAAGGGTCGCAATCGACTAAGGCATCTTAACAGGCTTTGGGGGAGTTGTCGATTACTAAGGGGCTAGAGCTATTGTAAACTGTATCATCTTAGTCAATGCATGCATATATTTGGTGAGGCTTAGGAAGACATCCGTGAGAGCCATAATATAAGTGTTCCTATCGGAGGAGAAAAATTGAGATTGTTGAATGACTGTCAGTACTGTAGAAGAGTGTCGAGGGTTGAGAATATAGGCTATTAGACAACATAGGTGAAAATATTGTGAGTGAGAGATGGAACATCTCTACTGGAATGCTCATTGAGAGGATCAATCATGTGATGTTCTTATGACATATGAGTTCTCATTCTAGCGCTAAAATGTTAGGGATAGATGTCGATGATAATTGAATCAACTTAACTTAGTTCAGACTTATGTGAAAAATAAATTATCAAGTGGGCTCGGATGCTCAATCTGATATCAACTTATAAAAATATGAAGTTCAATTAGATATCTCAATATGATTTTTTCAATATCCAAGTTAATAATAAAATAGATTAAAAAAAAGAGAAAATAATGTTTTACATGTCGTAACCTAAATGGAATCCGACAGGAGGCGACTTTGCCTCACACGGGTGCGCGTGCGAATGAGTTCAACTCGACCATGTTGAAGATATTTACGGCTTAAACCTACGTCGTATATATTAGTGGGTCCGATCAACGATTGGGTTCACGTCTCCGAAGTGGTTCGCCGGACCGGGTCGGATCGGACCGCATCAGAAACGCATGCGGGGGTAAGACGGTCATTCAGCTCTTCTTAAGTAGCGATCGCGTCTGTGCGCTAGGGTTTCTCCGTCGGGCTTATTCGGTATTTAGAGGTGGATTCGGCGCTTCCGAGTACTAGAGAGGAGGCGGAGGAGGAAGGAACCGGAGATCCGAAAATATGGTTTGTCCCAGTCCAAGTTTACGATGTATACCACGAATATTGTTTTGTCTCTCGTCGTTTTTGCGATTCGATGAATAGCTTGCTTTTGTTTAAGTGCACATCTTGGATTAGGGTTTATGCATCGCGCATTTGTTTCGAATGATGCTGTTCGTTGTTATTTTGGATCTTTTACCCGTTAAATATTTATTTTTCTATGAAAAAGGTCCCGTTCGTGGCGATTGGAATTATGTATTTACTGGATTGTTTTAGATGGATTTATTTGTTTGAATACACTTGCCTATGATGTTTTTTTTGAGAGATTGGAGTGTTCGATTTGTTTATATTGCTGAAGCGATCAAATTTATGTTATTTTTTTTCGATGTTTTCCAATTTATGTCTTGCAAAGGTAGCAATTTGGTTGATATGGTCAGTTTCTTTTGTTTCTCTGCTGCATATAATAGATGGATCTTGTTTTCCTAACTGGGAAACATGTAGGATATTTGTTTGTGGCTTATGCTTTTGTGCTCTCAGAAGGCATGAAACATCACAGTGATTGGTTTATGAGATTGTTGTTGTCAGTCATAATTGTCAAGAACTAGGGAAGATTCTGATGAACTATTTTATCAAACTAGGTTATAACGCTATCTGCCTTCTAATTGCTCGTCACCTCGTCCTTTTTTTTCTTTTTGCTTGCTTGACTTGTTTTCCTTGATGCGCTTCAGGCAAGGGGATTGAAGAAGCATCTGAAGAGGCTCAATGCTCCAAAGCACTGGATGCTGGACAAGCTTGGTGGAGCATTCGTAAGTTGAAATCTTTTCTTTTGAGCCATCGTTTGGTTTACGCACTTTGTTTCACTTTGCATAGTTTTGGTCATCTGCTAGGCTCCCAAGCCATCGTCTGGCCCTCATAAAGCCAGGGAATGCTTGCCCTTGATCCTTATTCTAAGGAACAAACTGAAATATGCTCTTACGTACCGTGAAGTCATTGCTATTCTGATGCAACGCCATGTGATGGTGGATGGAAAAGTCAGGACTGATAAGACTTACCCTGCTGGTTTCATGGGTATGCAATCAACCCTTTTCTGATGAGACGTGATATGTTGTTCTTTCTAGTGGAAGGTCTTTTTTTTTGCAACAAAACTGTTGAAAATGACAATAATGTTAAAAAATAACAATAATGTTAAGAGTTAAAACTTAAAATTAGCTATCTCTCATTCATGATTTACATCTTTATTATTTGCTAGATTATTTACCTAACATGGTTTGTAATCTGCAGATGTTGTTTCAATACCTAAGACAAATGAGAACTTTCGACTCCTTTATGATACCAAGGGACGCTTTCGTCTCCACTCAGTCAGGGATGAAGAGGCAAAGGTGTGTAGACATTGTGCTTGGTTTCTTTGTGAATATTTGTGGGACACATGACAATAAATTTTTGATGATAATTTGAGCATAAAAAATATGTATTTGTAGATTTATCTTGATCAATGTTTTGATTTGTCATAACATTTCGTAGATGTTAGAATTGCCAAGACCAACATGTTTAGTGAAGATCATAATTCATTCTGTTTCCGTACACTAAAACAAGTAGTAAATGGTAGAACTAGTTATGTGCAGTTTTGCGGATTGGTTGGCTGTTAAAAATCTTGAAATCTATCAATGTGTTGAAAGTCCTTTTTCACCATTTACAGTTCAAGCTCTGCAAGGTTCGCTCCGTGCGGTTTGGACAGAAGGGCATTCCCTACCTGAACACATATGATGGTCGTACCATTCGCTACCCTGATCCTCTTATCAAGGCCAATGACACCATCAAGCTTGACTTGGAAACCAACAAGATCGTCGACTTCATCAAGTTTGATGTTGGAAATGTTGTGATGGTGACTGGTGGGAGAAACACCGGTCGTGTCGGTGTGATTAAGAACAGGGAGAAGCACAAGGGGGGCTTTGACACCATCCACGTCCAAGATGCCACTGGCCATGAGTTTGCGACTCGCATGGGCAACGTCTTCACGATCGGCAAGGGGACAAAGCCATGGGTGTCTCTTCCAAAGGGCAAGGGAATCAAGCTCAGCATCATTGAGGAGGCACGGAAGCGCTTGGCTGCTGCTGGCGCAACTGCCACTGCTTAGTTCTATGCTCTGCATCCATCTGAATTTTGTTATAGGGCTCTTTGTTTACTGGATTAGAACCTTGCCTCAAGTTTTATCACTTGCATGTCAGTTTCTCTTTGGACATAAGTGGAAGATGAAATAATTGCCATAATCATGGTTATAGGATCCTCTACATTTTGCCACTCTATTCTTACTGCTAATTAACTTAGACATTGTTATTTGGTTTTATCAATGCTTTTCCTTTTATTTTGATGTTGCTTTCTAGGTTTTGGCTTGTGGACAGACTGAGTAGTTGTGTTGGCACAAATAATTGAAAAGATCTTGTGCTTATACATAGCATAGATGAACAAGGCATTAGCACAAAACAAAGAGAGAGTGTAAAATGTCTAATGCTGAAGGCAGAATGTAAATATGATGACCAAGTAGGGAATGTTGTGATGACATTCATTGAACGCATATGCTTATGTATTGTTATTGAGAAAAAATAAATCGTCACTTCTCAATCTTTATTGGCTAAACGGATGAATTCTAGTGGAGTATTTCCCTTGCAAAGTACAATGACTCAATAGCTGTAAATCTATCAAAAACAGGTAATGTGGATGTCTTGTAAGAGCTTATAAGTTTCTTAGAAGGAACTATTTGGTTATAAGTTTCTTAATCCCCTATTAAGTCATTTAATAGGGGATTAAGATTGTTTAGAATAATGAGATCTATTTGATATTACAGTTTACTCCCAAGTGGCGCATCTCAACTAAGTTGGATGTTAAGACATTACACGTCTTATTATAGCTGTTGTTGAAAGAGTGTTAAGGTATTATGACACTTACATAATGCATAAGGTGTTATGAGAGAGTGCTCAAGGTATTACGACCTACTCAATGCAGCTTCAGATTCTGGAGGTCTTAACCCACAACTCATCATCTATGGCAATATGGAATCTATCACTCTTCAGTTTAGGATGTGAAGCAATTTGCAGTTGTTTAACAGTTCAGCAAGTGCAGAAATCTGAAACAGAGACGACAAAGAGACAACATGACAGCAAATGCAACATGCAACATGCATTCCAGAATTGTGACTTGAAGGCCAAAAAAAAAAATTGTGACTTTGTTGATGAATGATTCGAAAAATTAAGCACAACGGCGGAACTCTACAGATTAAAGAGTCACAATTGCATCCAAAAGTCATCTCAACTTTTCATGTGGACAAGGCCTATTACGATTAAATATTTGCACAGCTCATTTTTCGGTTTTAGTTTTCTCCGAGAGTGAAGCGAACAAACCTCATCACTTGATGTTGTCTCCAAGGGCAGCAACCGTCTGCTTCACCATATCCTTAACCTTAATGCGATCATCTTTGATGAAGGGCTTCGACTTAAGATCCACTCTCTGCATCTCTATATCCTTCTCCTTCACGATAATACTATCTGGGATATCCTCCATTGAGACAAAACTCAACCTGCGGGCAGGCCACTACATGCATAGCAAGGTCATCGACCAGTTCCTTGAACTTTTCATTCCGACCCACAAAATCGGTATCACAGTTGACCTTGACGAGTGCACCAATGCAGAGTCATGGATGTAGGATGAAATCCGACCTTCGGCAGTTAGTCTGGATGATTTCTTGTCAGCAGATGATAGGCCCTTCTTGCCGAGGTATTCCTGAGCCTTCTCAATGTCCCCACCACTTTCCGCAAGAGCTTTTTTGCAGTCCATCATGCCAGCACCTGTTTCCTCCCTAAGTTGCTTCACCATTACAGCTGACGCTGCAATTGTTTCAGGCCTGAAACAGGAAGGTTGTTGGTCAGAATCTTCTAAATGCGAGACTCAATCAAAGTGGATTCACAATCAAATAAACAGGCCTATATCTCATATTGATGTTCAAACTGTTGCATAAAAGTATACCATATGCATTTTGTAACAGAGAATGTGAGAAAGAGGTGGTAGTAATTTAAGGGATAAAAGTTAGCATCATCAACTAACTATGGTAATTCAACTTCAAAATCCATGTTCTTACTTTTTTTATCGGTTTGTTCTTTCTTCTTTATTAGGAAGAAATGATGGCCACCAGCATAATTAACTTCCTCGGTAATCAAAACTGGAGCAGCAGTTAAGAAATTAAAGCTTGAAGGGACGACATATTATTTCACAAGAAACTAAAGGCTCTGGATTCTATATTTCACAGTATGCCTTCCTTGCTGGTCAGCTAGTAAATAAAGCCAAATCTTGTGTCATGTGACAAAATCATGACTAGCTCTAGACATGACATACAAACTATGTAAGGAATAGAAAGACTTACTTCTCAACATCTTCCTTGGTTTCAGTAGGTTGATCCATTGGGACTGCAGGTGAAGGTTTAGCCGCAGTTTGTGCAGCCACTTCAGCAGCAAAATCCTGGCTTTTCTTCTCCAAGCCTTCTCCAAGATTGTACCAGACAAACCTTTTGACCTTGATATGTTCTCCAAGGGTTGCAATTCTCTGCTTAACCAAATCCTTAACTTCCAGCTTATCATTCTTTTTATAAGGTTGGTCAAGCAAAGCAAATTCTTCAAGCCTCTTCTTAATTCGGCCCTCTACTATTTTCGATCTTATGTTCTCAGGTTTTGTCAAAAGATCTTCCTTCTGCATTTCAATTTCCCTCTCCTACACAATTTCTTCGGGGACATCTTCAGAAACCAAATAATGGACCTGAGGGCATGCAGCTACTTGCATGGCAAGGTCATCAACCAAAGATTTCACCTCAAGAGACGAAAGCAGTAATTTCCTCATTCTTGCGGAAAGCCAGCTCAAATGGATTTGTTGCTATATGGACCACACCTTTATTAAGTTTCATGTTTAATCCTTCAATATCTTCTTCTTTTTTCATCATCAAAGTTACCTGTCCTCTGGCAATATGCAGTACCCAAACATTGACCTCTTGACCAACCTGCAAAGATGAACTCCCTAAGATGCCACCAAATCCTTCAGATTCTTCTGACACAGGAAGAATCCCTTCTTCTCCATCAGGGAGTGACACAAAAGCTCCTGATCTTGTAAGGTTCTTTACAGTTCCATCTAAAATTTGCCCCTTTACAAACTTTGAGCTCTTTTTGGTCTCCTCTTGCTTCTGATTTGACCTTGAAGCATTTTTTCTACCAGGTCTTGGCATTTCACTACTTCTACCTGTCACTCTATTCGGTTGGATTTTAGCTGTCATCCTTATCATGCATTGTCAGAGAGATCCGTCTAAGTCTCCTTCTTGGCTTCCACAATTCTCACTTTCACCTCTTCTCCAATAGAAACAACAGAGGCAACATCCTTGACATAACCATCGCTCATCCTGGAAACATGTACCAGACCATCTGTGTAGGCCCCAAAGTCCACAAAACAACCAAATGGTTGTATTGATCTTACTTTTCCTATAAATGAAGCACCTGGAACTAGTTCCTCATCCTTAACAGGAGGCATCTCACTCTTCCTCGTGGGTCTAGTGCATTTGGCTTTACTAGAAGTGGTAGTTGGATTTGCTGGGGCAGGTCCACCTGATTCATCAGTTCTTGGTTGTGCTTGTGAACTTCCATCAGCAACTTCCCCTGATACAGCGGGATTTGGTTCTTCTACAGTTAAATCAGTATCAACAGCTGCTGCAGTTTGGACTATTGAACAAAAGCGATTTCTGTGTAGCTGAAACAGTCTTGATGATGAATGTGGTAAAAGAAATCTTTGAGATGATTTTAGCCTAGTGTTCGTTTCAGAAGTATCACATCTTGGTAAGTAGATCTCATTCTTTGGTCTGAAAACAATTCGAGGAAGAGAGATATTGCCTATATAACAATGAATTACAGGTGTCATCTTGAATAAAGTCTTCTGTTTAACGGTGTGATCTGTAATTAAAGTTTAAGCTCCAAATTCTCCTGCAACCTGCACAATACGTAGGTTCACTGGATCAATCCTACAAATACAGTTGGGCCACAAATTGGATGTAGAAAATATGTTGACATCTATTTAGTGCTTGCTGTGAGTAACAATGTGCTACTATTACTATCAATGTGCCACAGAATGGTGCTCTTATCAAGGAGCCCGAGACTTACCCAGAAATGAAGGGCAATCAGGTGATTATAGAAACTATGAATGATAATGCTATCAACTTTACTCAACATGGAAATAAAAAGAAAAAAGGTTAAAAAAGGGAAAAAAGAGAAAAAACCTTTACTCAACATGTGAACTGGTGGTGCATTGCTCCTCGATCAACACTGAAATCCAGGGATTTTAATAAACAGTTGTTCAAGCTGTTAAAAGAACTCATGAAATCACTTTTAAATTTGAAGTAAAAATATTTTGAAGGAAAACTGGGCAATTATGTTTGTCTTACATCAAGGCACCAAATCAAATGGAGTTGAATACATGACTTCAAAAGAATTAGCTATATTGTGAATAAATATAAGCATTCAATTTCACCTTAACTATAAAGGCGAAGTCTCCATACCTTAATATGTTAATATATTCCTATTGACTTAGAGACCTATGATGCTAGACCATTTATTATCTTTTATTTGAATAAATTTAATTAGTTTAAGAGGTAGGTCCCAACTGACTGATGTTGAAGAATTAGCAGATTTTAGGGGTGAAATGTCACTCGTACCTAGAGCTAGCTGGCATTGAGGTGTTACAATTGAGTAGACATCCAGGGGTAAAGCACTATGTTAACGCGAGATGCAAGAGTAACGCCGAATCGAGACAAACTCTAAATATCAAATATGACCCAAAAATAAGAGGGATTAAGTTCAACCAATAAGGCGAAGGGGATAAACTTTATTGTCTAGAGGGAAACAACCCGAATCACCAATTAAGACCTCAAAATGCCAACACAATGAAAAAGGAGGTGGGGGTGCAAACACAACTAGGAGGTTTGCCCAGAAAGAGTGCAATAACTCATATATCAAGTGCTCTTATGTTGAAGATGGATAGGGCTAAGCGATTTGCCAAATATATGAGATGTGAAAATGCATTGGTACTCCACCTTAGAGCGAAGCACCCACTTGTAGATTTGGATGAATCAAAAGTGAGAATGTCGACTTGAGTAACATAAACATTGGTGATAATCCAATGCCCTGAAAACCTAAGGGTTCCTCCACAAGGTTCGTCCATGAAGGATGAGTCAGGGCATAAGATCAGGCTGAAAGGCATACTCAATGGTGAATAGGTGAATATTCCTATACTACGCTTTGTTGGTTCAGAGGGAAGGAGAAGACTAGGTTAATTGAAAGATGATTATTGGTTCAAGGATGCAAGGTGACCTTGCTTTTCCAAAATAAAAAAGGTAGAGAAAATGCCTCGAGCCAATGTTCGAGTATAACCCATGCCATACTCCCATGAAAAGCTCAAAATGACCTTCGATAAAAAGGTATTGAGACCTAAAACCGACATAGGTGGGTAGGTAGACAATTCCTAGGGGCATGAGACAACTCTTCTAAGGAACTCAACAAAATAGCCCCTTAACCTCGGGAGAAGGGGTGCCTCCTTATAGAGGGGGTTGTAATGACTAGGCCCAGGTGATTGTTTACCAAAAGGACAGGTCGTTGCAAAGTCAGACCATATATTGGGGCTGATGTTGTCCTAGTGCCATGGAAGATCAAGGGAGTGCCTTAGTGAAGGGCGATTGCAACTATAATAGTCCTAAGGTATCGAAATTCCTTATCAAGTTATGATCCACACAAAAGGCTTAACAATCTGGACATTGTCTCTAAGAGAGGTTCAATGACATAATGTCTTTGAAGATGTGGAGTACCCGCACCTCGACAGAAAGACCCTATGAAGCTTTGCTATACCCTAGGATTGGCTTTGGACCTTTCTCATCTAGCTTAGGTGGAAGGCGAAGAAGTTTTCTTTCTGAGGGGCCTAAGCCATTAGTGAGATACCACTTTGGAAGGGCTAGAATTCTAACCTTATACTAAGACCTATGGGCGTAGGCCTCCTATAAGTTAATGGAGGAGTGCAAAAGCTTCCTCGAGCAGCATGGAGATTGACCCTTGAGTGCAAAGGCAAAGGAGGTCTTGAATGCAAGACCCACCCACAAAGCCAAGACGAAAGTCAGCCTTAGTGATTTGACGATGCCGAGTCGAAGGACAACAGATAAAAGTTGCCCTAGGGCCATCAAGAGGACCAAGAAGGATGCACCTCTAGTGTACTGTTTATCTTGCCCACAATAAATTTGGGTAAATTTGAAAGCACCTAAGTAGCATGCTCACCCTAAGATGAGTGCTCTCTTATATCGACCCCAAAGCCTCTAGTAGCACAATCGAGACAATGACGGTTCTCTATCCTTGTGGGATAGATAAGTGTCAAGTGGAAGTGCAGTGATGTATGCAGTTGAGGCATCCCGATAGACTGAGAGACTTGAACCTTCTTTGTACACTACCTAATCAATTTGATCAGGCACTCACCGTATATTTTCATTGTTCAATTGTTTAACAACATGAAAAACCAAAATCTCTATCCTCCCTCTCTTTTTGTCTATCTACAGGATGGAAGGACAAAGGTCTTTGGTGTCCCTTCCAATCAAGAATTGGGAACTCATAATCACTAGCTAATATTCTTTTCTCTCATGCCTTTCTTCGTTCATGGCTTGGTTCAATATTCTAGTGTTAGCCATAGAGGAATCACATCAATGCATCCCAAACTTTGTGGTTAAACTCTACTATGGTGACGATACTGTAGGGGAGGTCCTACAAAATAATAGCTCGATGGCATAATGCTATATTTGGCTTTTTTTTGTGTTTAAAAATATAAAATAGATAAAAATAAAAAAATACAGAGGTCATCTTGTTCAAAACCCAGATTGACTTCTCTTCCCTATCACTTGACCTCAAAACACCCTGTTTTATTTCTTACAGATAGAGATATATAGAGAAAATCACACTATCATATCTTCAACCGAAACCAAGGTTCACCGTACCGTGGCATATAGCTCGGTACTGGCGATACATGCTGGTCCGATAAGAGACCATTATGCGGACTGCCCTATACTGGGCAAGATACATTACATGACCCTGTATCGAGCGATACGGGAGGTCTATACAGGTCGAAATGATCAAAATCCGATCGTTATCACCTATACTGATCAGTAACGATTGGATTTCGACAAATACCGATCAAGGGCTAAGATTGCTTTGTTTCAAACGATCAATTTGACCTTTTGAACCAAAGGAAAGGGTTTTTAAACCCTTCCCCTCCCTCCCGTTCTTTCAACCCATTTCACTCTCCCAAACTCTTCAGCTCTCTCAAACTCTTTCTCACTCACATATCTCTTTCATTCTCATAATTTCATTCTCTTAAACTCAACAAAGTTGCGATTTGTGGATTGGATCAAATTTCGGAGGATTAATACCTAGAGGAAAAACACTCTAATTAAGAGGTACGTATTCTCTTTCTAGATTTTTGTTGATTTACGACATTTAGTGGTTGCGAACATAACTGGTCAACGTTCACACTGATTCACACGAAGGTCTGCAATAGATTATCGTATAGATAGTTGGAGAAACTTATATATATCCATTACAACATGCAACTAAGGTTGCGGTATGCCGAGCTAGATAAGGAGCCAGAGAAACCATAGATTGATCCCATCAACCTTTAATACTATAATGAAGATTCAAAACCAATGTTAGAGTGGGTAGAGGTAGCAGAGAACCAAGATGATCCTCTACTTTATGAGGCGGGAGATCCTCTACGTCCTTCACGTTTTATCACTGAGGCAATAGAAGAAAAACAAGCACATCCCCAGTAGGAGGAAGATACTTCTTGATCAAAACATGACGGAAAGAGCCCGACAATATCAAGTCAAACTATTCGAGGAACTAGAGAAACCCAACCATCACAGTTGTCTGCCCAGCATGCAAAGGCAAAGGGGAAGGCAGTAGCATCAGTCGCACCGTTGGAAAGAATCAAATCGGGTGATGAGACACTTTCTCAATTGCATTTAACAACCCGCTCGGTCTAGAGACAAAGTAACGACGTGGACAATAGTGCCTTGACCAATGATGGCAACGACACCGAGGAGTCAATGGTCCCGTTTACACAGTTTGAGTGTGGTGCATGGACCAAGGAGCAGTATTTTACACATGTCACCTAGGATTCAGATCATGAAGTTCAATGAGGTACTGATTAAGTTTATACATGGAAGGGGAAGGGGGAGACAATAAATGATTTTGAGTAGATGTGATAGAGCCTACACGATGTAGACATAGAACGGAGCCATCGTATTATGGAGAATCTTACGACTGACAATAGTACAGTGATAGTTGGTCATTCTTCTCTGAGCAACAGTACGATAATCGACATTCTCCATGCTCCACACCGATACATGCCACAATCGTACTTGTCTAAGGAGCAACCTTGGGCACGTGTGCTTCACGACGATCATACTACAACAATCACCACATTGATGCACCAATAACATACGATGTATCATTATATCATCTCGTGGGATCAATTTCAAAATTGGGTTCGACAAACATATCAAATTGATATACAGATACATGGGATCGAGGATCTCGATCCATCGCCCATGGAGTCTCGTCATTCTTTTTGGTAGTAGAACCAATTATATCCATCGATTGATTACTTGAATTGTTTGAATCTTAAAGTTTAAGTTATTTAAAAATAATCTAACAATTCAAATTATTTATTTATAGATAATTCAATATCATTGAAAGGACAATTTGAAACATACCACAAGGCTACTCCTCAAAGCCTGAAAAAGACACGTGTCAATATTCTTTCCTAATTTAGATTATTTTTGCTAAAATTATACTAAATTTATATTTATTTCCGACTTAAAAATCAAAATCCAATCTTTTTATTTTTTAGGAATTTTTGGAGCTATTTTCGACCATTTTTTCTTTGCCATCGGTATGCACCACCGTATCGCCACACTGTCACGGACAAAGTTCTAAACAGGATGTTTGATGCAATACTTGTGTATGTCCGTGTCTTTCTGTTTGTTCATGCTTTGCACAGCATGTAGCGGGACGGTCGAAGGCATAACAGCCTCGTTTAAGTGGGCTTGATGACCGTTTTAGGCTTGTAAATAAAGATTGTGTCATGTGGACACCAGTGAGAGAATTCGGTCTGTAATGGACCATTTTACCCTTTGTTGTGCAACTATTCTGAGCTTGTAAAGTCTATTTGTAATTTGCATTGTCAATGAAGTGTTTTCGGAGATGTTTGCTTGTGGATCCCGAGCGAGGCGTTTTCTCTAACCCGTTTTCTCTTTTGTAGGTCCTAAGGGACCAATGGGAGGTTTCGGGGAGGCTGACCTTTGCGGACGGACACGCAAGGGTGCCGCACGACTTAGGCAAAACCAGCTAAGTCCGTGACAACCCGGGGGGTTCCAGGGTGCTGAGATGGCTGACGTTTTGCTCCGCTCACCTCCGTCACCGCAGCACGCCCGAACAGCCCAAAAACAGGCCAAAACAGCCCAAAAACGGGCCAAAACAGGCCATTTTTGGCCGCGCGAGCGAGCAGCGAGCGGCGGACGAAGAGCGAAGCATGGGACAGCACCTTCCCTGCTATACGAAAGCCCCATCCAGCCCTGTGCCACCCGGGGGGTTCCAGGGTGCTGAGATGGCCGACGTTCTGCTCCGCTCAGCTCCGTCACCGCAACAAACCAGAACAGCCCAAAAACAGGCCAAAACAGCCCAAAAACGGGCCAAAACAGGCCATTTTTGGCCGCGCGAGCGAGCAGCGAGCGGCGGACGAAGAGCGAAGCATGGGGCAGCACCTTCCCTGCTATACGAAAGCCCCATCCAGCCCTGTGCCACCCGGGGGGTTCCAGGGTGATGAGATGGCTGACGTTTTGCTCCGCTCACCTCCGTCACCGCAGCACGCCAGAACAGCCCAAAAACAGGCAAAAACAGCCCAAAAACGGGCCAAAACAGGCCATTTTGGGCCGCGCGAGCGAGCAGCGAGCGGCGGACGAAGAGCGAAGCATGGGACAGCACCTTCCCTGCTATACGAAAGCCCCATCCAGCCCTGTGCCACCCGGGGGGTTCCAGGGTGATGAGATGGCTGACGTTTTGCTCCGCTCACCTCCGTCACCGCAGCACGCCAGAACAGCCCAAAAACAGGCAAAAACAGCCCAAAAACGGGCCAAAACAGGCCATTTTGGGCCGCGCGAGCGAGCAGCGAGCGGCGGACGAAGAGCGAAGCATGGGACAGCACCTTCCCTGCTATACGAAAGCCCCATCCAGCCCTGTGCCACCCGGGGGGTTCCAGGGTGATGAGATGGCTGACGTTTTGCTCCGCTCACCTCCGTCACCGCAGCACGCCAGAACAGCCCAAAAACAGGCAAAAACAGCCCAAAAACGGGCCAAAACAGGCCATTTTGGGCCGCGCGAGCGAGCAGCGAGCGGCGGACGAAGAGCGAAGCATGGGACAGCACCTTCCCTGCTATACGAAAGCCCCATCCAGCCCTGTGCCACCCGGGGGGTTCCAGGGTGCTGAGATGGCCGACGTTTTGCTCCGCTCACCTCCGTCACCGCAGCACGCCAGAACAGCCCAAAAACAGGCCAAAACAGCCAAAAAACGGGCCAAAACAGGCCATTTTGGGCCGCGCGAGCGAGCAGCGAGCGGCGGACGAAGAGCGAAGCATGGGACAGCACCTTACCTGCTATACGAAAGCCCCATCCAGCCCTGTGCCACCCGGGGGGTTCCAGGGTGCTGAGATGGCCGACGTTTTGCTCCGCTCACCTCCGTCACCGCAGCACGCCAGAACAGCCCAAAAACAGGCCAAAACAGCCAAAAAACGGGCCAAAACAGGCCATTTTGGGCCGCGCGAGCGAGCAGCGAGCGGCGGACGAAGAGCGAAGCATGGGACAGCACCTTACCTGCTATACGAAAGCCCCATCCAGCCCTGTGCCACCCGGGGGGTTCCAGGGTGATGAGATGGCTGACGTTTTGCTCCGCTCACCTCCGTCACCGCAGCACGCCAGAACAGCCCAAAAACAGGCAAAAACAGCCCAAAAACGGGCCAAAACAGGCCATTTTGGGCCGCGCGAGCGAGCAGCGAGCGGCGGACGAAGAGCGAAGCATGGGACAGCACCTTCCCTGCTATACGAAAGCCCCATCCAGCCCTGTGCCACCCGGGGGGTTCCAGGGTGATGAGATGGCTGACGTTTTGCTCCGCTCACCTCCGTCACCGCAGCACGCCAGAACAGCCCAAAAACAGGCAAAAACAGCCCAAAAACGGGCCAAAACAGGCCATTTTGGGCCGCGCGAGCGAGCAGCGAGCGGCGGACGAAGAGCGAAGCATGGGACAGCACCTTCCCTGCTATACGAAAGCCCCATCCAGCCCTGTGCCACCCGGGGGGTTCCAGGGTGATGAGATGGCTGACGTTTTGCTCCGCTCACCTCCGTCACCGCAGCACGCCAGAACAGCCCAAAAACAGGCAAAAACAGCCCAAAAACGGGCCAAAACAGGCCATTTTGGGCCGCGCGAGCGAGCAGCGAGCGGCGGACGAAGAGCGAAGCATGGGACAGCACCTTCCCTGCTATACGAAAGCCCCATCCAGCCCTGTGCCACCCGGGGGGTTCCAGGGTGCTGAGATGGCCGACGTTTTGCTCCGCTCACCTCCGTCACCGCAGCACGCCAGAACAGCCCAAAAACAGGCCAAAACAGCCAAAAAACGGGCCAAAACAGGCCATTTTGGGCCGCGCGAGCGAGCAGCGAGCGGCGGACGAAGAGCGAAGCATGGGACAGCACCTTACCTGCTATACGAAAGCCCCATCCAGCCCTGTGCCACCCGGGGGGTTCCAGGGTGCTGAGATGGCCGACGTTTTGCTCCGCTCACCTCCGTCACCGCAGCACGCCAGAACAGCCCAAAAACAGGCCAAAACAGCCAAAAAACGGGCCAAAACAGGCCATTTTGGGCCGCGCGAGCGAGCAGCGAGCGGCGGACGAAGAGCGAAGCATGGGACAGCACCTTACCTGCTATACGAAAGCCCCATCCAGCCCTGTGCCACCCGGGGGGTTCCAGGGTGATGAGATGGCTGACGTTTTGCTCCGCTCACCTCCGTCACCGCAGCACGCCAGAACAGCCCAAAAACAGGCAAAAACAGCCCAAAAACGGGCCAAAACAGGCCATTTTGGGCCGCGCGAGCGAGCAGCGAGCGGCGGACGAAGAGCGAAGCATGGGACAGCACCTTCCCTGCTATACGAAAGCCCCATCCAGCCCTGTGCCACCCGGGGGGTTCCAGGGTGATGAGATGGCTGACGTTTTGCTCCGCTCACCTCCGTCACCGCAGCACGCCAGAACAGCCCAAAAACAGGCAAAAACAGCCCAAAAACGGGCCAAAACAGGCCATTTTGGGCCGCGCGAGCGAGCAGCGAGCGGCGGACGAAGAGCGAAGCATGGGACAGCACCTTCCCTGCTATACGAAAGCCCCATCCAGCCCTGTGCCACCCGGGGGGTTCCAGGGTGATGAGATGGCTGACGTTTTGCTCCGCTCACCTCCGTCACCGCAGCACGCCAGAACAGCCCAAAAACAGGCAAAAACAGCCCAAAAACGGGCCAAAACAGGCCATTTTGGGCCGCGCGAGCGAGCAGCGAGCGGCGGACGAAGAGCGAAGCATGGGACAGCACCTTCCCTGCTATACGAAAGCCCCATCCAGCCCTGTGCCACCCGGGGGGTTCCAGGGTGCTGAGATGGCCGACGTTTTGCTCCGCTCACCTCCGTCACCGCAGCACGCCAGAACAGCCCAAAAACAGGCCAAAACAGCCAAAAAACGGGCCAAAACAGGCCATTTTGGGCCGCGCGAGCGAGCAGCGAGCGGCGGACGAAGAGCGAAGCATGGGATTTCTGTTTGTTCATGCTTTGCACAGCATGTAGCGGGACGGTCGAAGGCATAACAGCCTCGTTTAAGTGGGCTTGATGACCGTTTTAGGCTTGTAAATAAAGATTGTGTCATGTGGACACCAGTGAGAGAATTCGGTCTGTAATGGACCATTTTACCCTTTGTTGTGCAATTATTCTGAGCTTGTAAAGTCTATTTGTAATTTGCATTGTCAATGAAGTGTTTTCGGAGATGTTTGCTTGTGGATCCCGAGCGAGGCGTTTTCTCTAACCCGTTTTCTCTTTTATAGGTCCTAAGGGACCAATGGGAGGTTTCGGGGAGGCTGACCTTTGCGGACGGACACGCAAGGGTGCCGCACGACTTAGGCAAAACCAGCTAAGTCCGTGACAACACGGTACATCGATATGGATTGGTACATACCATATCAATGATTAGCCGGTACACCGGTACGGACTAGTAAGACTAACCCTGCTTGAAACGGCTAAGAGAAACAAGCACCTTTTAAAGGTACTCTTAGCAATAGATCAAGATAGGCCCAGTAGCTTAGAGTATTAGAAACATGACTATGAACCTCATATCGGGGGGTTCAAATCCCCCCTCACCCATAATCTTCCCTTTTTGGAAGGACTTTTCTCTCTAAGGTGGGGTAGTAAATTCATGATCAAGATAGTGGACACAAAGCTATAGCAATATTTTTAATATTTTAATTTCCTAAATTAGTAAAGAACAAGAAAAAGGAAACAAATGAGGAAGAAACTAAAATTTAATTTAAAGATTATAAATCTTGATTGAAGATATAATTTTTATAAGGAAGATTAGTTCTATACAAAGATGAAAATTGTCAACCCAAAATATCACCAAAAAGGAATATCAAATATACAAATATATCTTTTTCAGCAAAGGAAAGATGTAATGATTAAAATAATTTGATTTATGGAATACTATTGTTTGTATTCTTTCTTATTTGTAGTCTTGTACTTAGCGACTATAAAAGGATAGAGTTAACGAGAAGACAAAATAAATCAATAAATTGAGTTTGTTTCCCATATTATATGTGAATGGAGTGAGACCATATTTATTTTTCCAATCCACGTGGAAGATGTGTGAATGCCAAGACCTTCATTATAGGAGTATTCTCCTAGGATGTAAATATTCTAATTATTTTTCTTATATCTTTCTTAATTCTTCAATCATTAAAAAAATCTACTACTTGTCCTACATCAACTAGTCACCTATAGAGTTTGGGCTTAGATTCTAAAACTACCACACTTCATAGTATATTAATGGAAAACGAAGCATGTACCAATTGTCATATAATCTCAAACTCTACAAGCTTACATAATATTTATCCATAACTGATGACGAGATGAAGGAAATGGATGGAAGGGAAGATAACAAGCTCACCACCAAAGTCAAACACTTAAGGGATATAAATATCACAATCCAAAAAGAGTCTATCTAAGAGGGTTTAGGAACTTGCTACTCCAAGAAATTCACCGAAGAGATACATAGTTATATGAGAATGACAATATCTCTCAAGAAACAAGACTTGTATTCAAAACATTTTATACTTTAGACTTACAAGACGCAGTATATATAGTGGTAAACATGGAACAACCCTCCAAGCATGGGTGATTAATTCTTCACCATTTTCAAGATCAAAATAAATGAAAACTAATTAAAGACTTCAACAATAAATAAAAGTCACCAGGAAAATTCAAAAGTGAAGTGAGAAGAACCTTATTTCAATCTCGATAGAGCAGTCAGTATGACCTTTGTAGAAAGAACTGAATATAACTTTCCTTGGAAAACCTCAAATCAAATTCTTTAAAATTCTTTGGATTACTGACTCAATAAGCTTTTCAATGATATATAATTCATCGAATAAATATCTCAGAATTCAATGTGAAATGAGTATTCAAACTCTGATTTATTGCAAAACAAAGACTACTGTGACTATCTGGACTTCTCTTGATTCTAAGTGTGGAGACACTTGCCAGTCAACAGCCAACCATCATGCAGCTGCAAGTCCTTCAAACCGTAATCGTGCAATTGAATCATGAATGAGGGTAAAGCTAAAGAACAAATCCAGAAATGGGATTCCTGATGTCCGTGTTCTATGTGGGAGAGACGAAAGGAGGGTACTGTCAGTCCCCAAGAGAGTGGTCGCCAGCATTTTTTCTTTTATATTAACTGATAACAATTCATCAAAATCAAAGTTCAATCTTTTGTCTAATTGGAATAGCAAAAGCCTTCTCACTCACGCCCTGGAATAGTATCAGGTCAAAGCCCAATCACCTAATTCCTGCTAACAGTTGGATCCTCAACACTAGTAATTCTCCGGGTAAATGCGATGTAAAGTCAGAAACCTAAAGAGAACGATCACTTTGAGGCATAAATAAGTAATTTGGCATTCTGGCTCTCCCGATGTCATGTTTCACGCACTTGTGATGGCAACGAAGCCAACAAGAACTAGAGCCCATAACTCAATAAAATAAACTCCTTCCTAAATTCTAACTACATCAACCAATTTCTAGAACTCAAATCCCAGTTTCGACAAGAAATGCACAAAGAAAGAAGAGGAATTTTCGATCAAGAACACAACTTGGCACAACACAACACAACACAAATCGAGCGGATACAATCGAGGGAAGAGGGCAAGAAGCAACTCGATTGAGAGACGGAAACAGGTGAAAAGAGTACCTTTACCGGGGCCGATCTCCTTCTACTCCTCCGTCGTTTTCATCCCTCTTCCGGAAAGAGGAGTGACAGGTGAGCGGTAAGGAGCCTCATCTTTGCGGTGAGACGAGGCCCGGGACCGATGTCGGAAGCCACTTTGCTTTTATGTATCCGTGGATGAGATAGAAAGAAACGGGTCTGTTTAACCGGCCTATCTCGTCCCGAACCGGACCGACGGGTTTGACTACCGTTATCCGGGGCGGTCAAAGCGCCACCAATTCAACACCGGTACCACTCGCGACGCCCATGGGACGTCTTGTTCCCCCTTTTTTCCCCCATGGGACGAACCATCGAACAGCTTACCGGCATCCTCCGAGGAGCAGTGACGATGGCGAAGGCGACGGCATCCAAGTTCAGTGATGGAGGGATGGGTTCTCTCGAACTGCTTCGGATTTGGACAGGGAGTAACTGTATCTGGAGATGAGACAGTTTACGTAAGAATGCCATTGTCGTCACCGGACAAACCATCCGAGTTCGATGGATCAGGCGAGATGGATCGGCGAGGGCATCCGAGTTCGATGATAGGAAAATCGTTAGCGTCGAACTGCTTTGGATAGTAGACACCGTCATATACTTGGAAGGGAGTAATCGTATTCGGAGCACCTTATCAAGCATCACCTTTATCGCTTACCGTTCTTCGTCGAGTTACGGCAACGATGGCAGCAAAAACAGGCCATATATATACCACTCCAGAAACGGCAAGATTCGGTACGTCGAACTCAGCCGTACGTGTGATAGGTCAAAGGCCACATGCGTCCCGGTGTATAAAAGGTGCAACGTGCCGCAGTCTTCTCTGTTTCCGGGGAGGGTTCAACGCGTTTCTCTGTGCACGCTCTGTTCCCCTGAAGCGCTGCTTCTCGCTTGTTATTGTTCTTAGAATTCCCATCGGGGGCTTATTCGCCGAGGTTTATCCTGGCCTTCTCGTCTGTCGATGGTGAGTGAGTTGTCTGTCATCTCTGTAACGTCGGCGTCCATTCTTCTTTCTCTTTGCTTGTTCGACGAAATGAGGTTGCTTGCTGTCCAGTCTCCGACGAGGAAGGGCAAGAAAATCGTGTCTAGCAGCGACGACGAGGAGGAGAAGATGCCTGCAGCAAATCCTCCTCGCTTGCCTTCCAAAGACATTGCAGGCCCATCAGAGAAGGTAAGGACGCTGATATTGTTTTCTATTTTGCAAGACATAAATGACGAAGGTGAGATCCGTCAAAGTCTTCATCGGCCAAGTTAGCTGACAGAGACACTCTGACATTTCTGAATAGCTGACACCTTTAGGACAATCCGACATTTCTGAAACTGG
Organism: Musa itinerans; assembly: GCA_001649415.1. Classification (NCBI taxonomy): domain Eukaryota; kingdom Viridiplantae; phylum Streptophyta; class Magnoliopsida; order Zingiberales; family Musaceae; genus Musa; species Musa itinerans. Next base: position 171,642 of record LVTN01000037.1, read on the forward strand.
GCGTCGTCGCAGTGCATTGATTCGTCATTTTATCGAGATGGGATTTTCTGGAGACTCTGTGATGAAAGCCGTCGAGGAAAATGGTCAGTGTTTTCTGTTGAATGTAGAGATTGCCACAATTGATCCTTGTCTAATCAACTGTTTTGGGTGCAGGAGAAAGTGATCCTAATGCTATACTGGAAACACTTCTTACATATGCGGTTAGTAGCTCCATTTTGTACTTTTTCTTTTTGATAAGTTCTTAGGACAGTGAAGAATATTTATATTGTGCTCAACAGGCTATAGAAAAATCTCCTGCAAGGCTTCATCATCCCCCTGGTGATGGAAACAGCTCGGGCGATGATCTATCAGATGAATTTGACTTCAGTGACGAGGTCAACAACTTTGCTAGCCTCTTTGATTTGAGACAGCAGCAGTATTCTCATTGCACACCAATTGTTTGGACGCACTTTGCAATTAATAATTGAATTTTGTCATAGTCAAATGAATCAAATTTGTTCTTTCTTTTAACTTCGCATATCAGCATATATTTTGTGTTCTTAGTCTTGAAGTCAGATATTTGACTATTTTTTCTGCTCTAAAATTATCTACAGGATTCCACGGAGGATGATTCTGAAGATAAGTTGATAACCTTAGTGGAGATGGGTTTTCCCAGCAACGAGGCATCTGCTGCCATTGAGAGATGTGGTATCGTATCTGTTTAATCCATTAAGAAGTGATCATTTTAAGTTCATTTTTAGATGTGTTTTTCGGTGAGACTTGGCAAAGCATTTGCTTGTTTGACAATCCATATAGCGAGCAGTATGCCGTGATCATTTTCGGAAATTTTGCTTCATGCAAACACAATCTTTTGGTCGATTGCTGTCACGTATTATGATAATACTCGTCGCCTGTTACTGTTGTTCACCTTCGCCAGGTCCAAATGCTTCCATCTTGGAGCTGGCAGATTCCATACATGCTGCCGAGGTAGCAAAGACGTTCGAGTGTGATCCGGGGGAACCGTCTCGTGTCAACGATGAGGTAACTCGAATCATATCCGTGAAGTTTACTGGACGAGCTTGATGCAGATTTGACATAGTTTAATTCATCATTTTATCTGACAGCCTGAAAGCCATCAACACAGTCAGTCAAGAGGCAAGAAGAGAAAGTATGCAGAGACAAGAAGCAAAAAGAGGCGTTCTTTGACTGGAGATCAACCCTCGAGTATCTCCACTTCTAAGCAAATGGTTGGATTTGGGCTTCCAAATGAGCCGACGACTGCAACATGCAGAAGACTCCTCCCGGAGGCAGCCGCAGGTCCTCCGTATTTCTACTATGCGAACGACGCCTCGGCACCAAAGGAATTCTGGGCGACCATCTCACACTTATTATACGACGTCGAACCGGAATTCGTGGACTCGAAGTACTTTTGTGCTGCATCGAGGAAACGGGCGTACGTCCACAACCTCCCGATCCAGAACAGATTTCCTGTGATGCCAGTGGCTCCGAAGACTATCCGAGAAGCACTCCCGGCGACGACGAGGTGGTGGCCTTCTTGGGACACCAGGACGCACTTGAACTGCTTTCTGACCAACACCGCAAGCGCGAGGCTTACTGATAAGATCAGGATAGAGCTCCAAAAGTTTGGAGACCCGCCACCTTTGAGGTCCCAGCAGTATGTCCTTGACGAATGTCGAAGATGGAATCTGATTTGGGTGGGGCGGCACAAAGTAGCTCCACTCGAACCGGACGAGATCGAAATGCTTCTGGGACTCCCCAAGGATCACACGAGAGGGGGTGGCATCACCAGGACAGAGAGATATAGGTCTCTCGGGAACTCGTTTCAAGTAGATACAGTGGCTTACCATTTGTCAGTTCTGAAGGACATGTTCCCACATGGTATGACAGTTCTCTCGCTGTTTTCGGGTATCGGAGGAGCCGAAGTCGCTCTCCATCGCTTGGGAATACATCTGAAGACGGTCGTGTCGCTGGAAAATTCAGAGCAAAATAGAAACATAATCAAGAGTTGGTGGCACGAGACCAACCAGACAGGGACGCTGATCCAGCTTCCTGATGTCCAGCAGCTCGATCGCGAGAGACTGGAGCTGTTGATCGCAAGATTCGGGGGATTTGATCTCGTGATCGGTGGGAGTCCTTGTCGTAACCTTGCCGGAAGCGACCGTCACCGTCGGGATGGGCTCCAGGTTGATCATTCTTCCTCGCTGTTCTATGAATACTTCCGCATCCTGGAACTTGTTAGATGTATTATGGGGAAGAAGGTTTGATTCCATTGACAAAACACACATTGCTAACTCCTCCTCCGAGTGAGATTGGAGGAAACTGTTGACGAAGTGTCTCTTTGATTTTTTTGTACTCTCAGAAAGAGGGAGTGCTCGTTGCAGTGTATATGTTCATGAAGGACTGTTGTACCACCCGAAATGGTTTGAAACGGGTGATACGCACTTATCCGTTGTTGACTTGTATGTGAGTCAACCCGTTTCGGGAGGTACACAAGGAACAGATCAAGCATCAATCGATACGGTGATGTATAGATCAATACGGTCAAAACTCATGTATATCAGTCAATACACTTCGATATCCGTCAGAATTTGATCGATACATTTTGATCGGTTAAGATCCAATTAGCGGTCATTAGATATAACTCATTACCAATTAATGATTATTAAAAAGATAAAATGTATTTACTCATTCTTATATATTAGAATTTCTATTCATTTATGCATATATATATATATACTTTATTTTTATTTAAATATAAAAACCAATAAATTAGAATAAAAATCTTAAAAAGATTTTTTTTAAATAACTATTTTTTTGATTTTTTTTTTCTAAAAATTGATGTATACCAACTAGTATATCAGAACTATTGCCACGTGTTAGGTCCATGACCATTATATTAGCATATCTGAATATCATCATTTGGGATACGTTGAGTTAAAATATTTAGATTGATAATAGTTTTTAATATTGATTATCATGATATTATATGTTCAAGATATAGGGGATGAATAATATTATACACATAAGTTCGACAGAGAAAATATTATATTTATATAATGAATCTAAAAATAAGAAACCTAATAGGAATGAAATGACCATCCATAAAAAGAGAATAATTTTACTTACAATGCAATAGATTATATTGATGTCAAGGAATGCCAAATGATATGTAAAACTGAGTTGGCCTGCATGTTGCTATCGAAGTTAGTGTAACTATAGGGTGACTATTCAATTGACATAGCACATAGTGAGATATGATATGTCGTAAGATCATATACATATTTGAAATTCCTTATCATTTGCCCCCATCGTGTTTTACTATGTGGAGAGCATCGAGATACAATATTCTACTTAATAGGCTATCGACCACATCATATGTTAAGTGTGTAGCTATATTAGCCTCGAGCTATTAGAGGGATGCTTCATGATCAAGTTTGATTGTTTCGTTGTTGAGTGATGCTTCATGGTCGGATTCAATTATATTATAATCAAAAGATGTTTAATGGTCGAAATTGATTACATTATCATCGTACGATGCTTCATGATCAGATTCGACCGACATCATAATTAGGAGATACTTAATGATAAAAACTCGAGCACTGCTTTAGGCCAAATTCGATTGGATCATAATCACGAGATGTTTCATGATCGATTTTGATTGCATCATCAATAAGCAATATTTCATGGCTAGATTTAGTTGCATCATAATCAACATATGCTTCATCGTGGCAAGTTGAGTTATGCTTCATGATCAAATTCAACCATGTCGTGATCGAGTTGTTTGCACCTCATCGCTCCATGTGTCAAGCGTGTTATTGGCTTTCATCACTTTGGGTTCCATCTTGCGTAATAAACAATGTGATGATTCAAATATGCTCATGCAATCCATTTCTATTGCTTTTGTATTTGTAGGTGTGTCACCTCGATTACAATGCTGGATTAGTCTATTTTCATTTTACGTAATGGACAGAAGCAAGCAATGGCTCACAGAGACTGAACTCAGTCATATACCTTGAGATTAGTAATCTAAGCTTTTCATATCTATCTATGATCTTTGACTCTTTTTTTACTCTAATTTGACTTTTAGTTTTTCTTTTAGGAAAATGGATCTTATTAAGAGACTCTCTCATATTGTTGATAAGAGAAGTAAGAAGATGACGGGAGGTTCCTCTCAAGTGATGAAGAGATAGTAGCAATAGCAATAGTGGAAGTTGCAGTAGGAGCAGCCAAAAAGCAACATTTGTTCCCTAGATTGGTCATCCCTCCTCTCAACAAATTACTATCAGATCAATAGTCCTCCCATGGGAGTACAAGGAGGAGGATAAAAAAAGATCCCAACTCTCAAGACAAGGCAAAATAAGTTCTCGGTGAGTCTCATAAGCAACTAGTCATGGTAAGTGACCAAACCTGTGTACTCTTTTGATTTTTGTGTCAATCTTTGTTAACACTTATGCTTTAGATTGTAATGACACCACCTCATGATCATGGCACTCTACCGAGCTCATGATACCTTGACTGGCATGATGGCCCTTCTTCGGGAACGAGTTGTGCTCCATAATAAGTTAGTCAAAGTGGACTAGAACATAAGGGAGATATCTTAACTCTAAGCATAGCTAGAGCAGTCAAAGTGATAAAATGCCTACTGTTGGCAAGGTTTATAGAATTACAATAAGAACTAAAGGAGAAAAGACATTAACATGATGAGATTCAGGTAGACAAGTAAAACTTTACTGACCTAGTGCTTAAACTATAATCGGTAGATACCGATCTCAATGGGTGAGTGGATGAGCTAACCTAGTGACTCTATATCAAAAAAGCTTTTCAACCCTAGTATAAGGTCAAGAGGGTGATGAGTATAGGGCACTAAAGCATTCACTCAATGATCACTAAAGTGAGTTCCAATACTTTCAACCATGGATATTGCTTGATAATCTCCCAGGTCCTTTATGATCACACATGTTCGATGGTCTATGAGGATCCCAACGATTGATGCCCCTTTAACAACTAGGTTATATTGGTCGATAATGATGAATTAGAGCACCATGGTGAGTCATCGGCTATAGTGGCTACTGATCCTGAAGTGATTGAACTAGGAAAAGATGTTGATGGGGCATTGATAGTATAGGGGGCAAAGGTGAAAGCTAGGGTGGTCATTGGGGACATTAGATCCAATGGGAGAGATGGCTCTCATCGAGGCTCCTATTATAATCGAAGAAGGCCTCATTGCTACCAAGGAGATACTATGTATCAAACCCACCATAGTGTTGGAGGCCATCACCTTGGTCAATAACATTGAAGTGGTGGAGATGCTTGAGTTTGAGATTGCTCATATCGTCTAACTTGTTATTATCTTCCAATTTATTTTTTTTAATTTTTTTATTATCAAGAATTCCTTCTTTTATTTATAGAGGTTCCAATAATAATATAAATATTTCTTTTGATGAAGATATATTTTTTATTAAGACTTATGTTTGTCTTGTACTTGTACTTGTGTTGGGCTCAAACTTCTATTTATGGGAAATATTTTTTGAGATAACTAAAATATGCCAAGTTTGAGGTATATCTAACCCTTGGAGAGTTTGAAATCAGTATTTCTCTTATCAAACCTCCTCGAATACTCGATAAGACCCTTCCTAGTTATGGGCCAGTTTATGTTCATCTCTTATAATATCAAGTCTTTAGTCTTCAATCATTGGTATTAGATCTATTGGTTGTAATGCTTCACTATGGCATGATTACGAGCTAAGTTGTATAAGTCCCTCAACCAATACCCTTATGTTGTACTCATTAGTTCGGTTTGTTGGGATAATAACCTTGGGAGGAGTGATAACCTTATTTTATAAAATGAAACCTGTTAATATTAGTTAATGAGGCACAAAGGGGCTTATAAATTGGTGCCATTGAGATGATATGGTAACTCCATAAAATAAAACCACAAGATCCCCTTTATGCATGACATATTCTACCAAGACAAAAGGTATTTAAAATATTCGACATGGTTGACCAACCCTAAAACATTCCCTTTATGTGTCATGTATCCATCCAACAATAAAAAAATCATAATCATTTGAGATGAACAACTAAGTCCAAAGCAGCTCCTTTGTGCATGATATATCTTTGTACAAAAAAAAAAAATTCTAAGACACATAATATGACTAAAGCATCTCATTTGTATGCAATGCATTTGCCTATCATAAAAATACATCCAAAGTGTTCCCTTTAAACATGATGGGTTTGCTGGGATAAAAAAACATCTAAAATCTTCAACATGATCGAATCATCCTCTTAGTGCATAATGCATCCATGTCGAGCGAATGCACCTAACCAAATCATCCTCAAGTTAAAAACACATCTAAAACACTTGACATAACCAACACATTCCTTTTATAAATGGTGAGTTCACTTAAGATAAAAAAAATATTTGATTTACTCGACATAATCAAATCATCTCCTTTCCTTCTATTTATTCTGTCTTGCTAGATAAGAAATTAACTAAAATACTATTTAACCATCTTTAAATATGAGTATAGATGTCTAGATCTCAAAATATATATTATGATTCGGTATAGACTCAAACATACTACATCAATATAACACTTAGTAGAGATACTATTTTGTTAAACTAATAGTTATATAAAACTAAAACTATTTAAGCAATCTATAAAGGTATATTTTTATTTTGAACTCACTAAATTAGACTTGATTTTTTTACCTACCTACAAATATTTTTTGATTCATATGAATAGACAAATATTGGGTTAACTATTATGAGAGTTTTGTTATATGTGTCATCGAGTGAAATTCTCCCTCTTCTATATACACAACAACACTCCAAAAAATGTGTGTGTGCATGTGTATATGTGTTAAACTCCAAAGTTAGCTATTAAGTGTGGTATTGAGGATGACACAACTAGGTCTGATCCCAAAGTGGAAGTTGTGTCGCATTGGTGTCTACATGTCAAGTTGTAAAAGGATAATTTTGCCCTTACCACTTATCCCCACCATCATGCTTTAGTATAGGAGTCTTTCAAGATAAAGTGTAATGTTCATTTTAACTCGTCGCTAGATATAATTTTAAATGTGATAGTTTAAGGATTGAGGGCTTTAGGCTTCCTGACATGATCCTTGGGGTGTCTTGGACAATGTGGGCACCTCAAGTGAAAGGGGTTCTATACTAGGGAAGAGTCTTCTATTTATGAGGATCACCTCTAGCATATGAGAGAACTCTGTCCTAAATATGTCACTTCAGGCATACATGGGAGCTCTCTCTCAAGAAGTTACCTCAAGCACATAGTATAGCTCCCTCCTAAAGGATTTACCTTAGAACATAAGGAGCTCACTCTCAAGGTCATATCATGTTGGGAAACCTTACCTATGACTCGTACATCAGCCATAAGAGGAAGCACTCTATCAAGAATATCACCTTGAGCACATGAGGGAGTCATCTCCAAAGGAGGTCATCTTATGCTTATGCAAATCTCTCTATCAAGGAGGTCACCTAGGCACATGGGGGGGCTCTCTCCTAAGGAAGTCACCTCGGCACTAAGATGATGTCTATCTATAAGCATTCGATATGATTAAAGTATGTATTTTACATGTGATGTGTTTACCTAGGATAAAAGACATCCAAACTGCTTAATATTTCTAAAATATATTATTAGTTTGTGATGTATTCGATTAACAAAAAGATAAATTAAAAATATTTGACACAACCAAAGCATTTCTTTTATGCATGATAAGTCTCTTAAAATAAAAAAATATTTACTCGTGATGTGATTAAATTATCTCCTTCCACTTAACACATTTACTCGAGTAAAAAAATAATTAAAGTAATATTTAATCATTTTTAAATATAAGTAATTAAGGTCTTAGTCCAAAAATGTGTTCCAAAATAGATAAGCTTATATCTTAAAGCATAATGCGGGAGGGGGTTGAATGATATAACTATTATTTTCAATCAAGATTTGACATATAGAGTCTAGTCAACTTATAATAGACATGGCTTATTAGTTTCTAGAATGACAAAATATCTGTTGAACATGCTATAGAATGACAAAGTTTCTAGAATAACAATATTATAATTAAAAGGAATACTCTCTCATTAAACTAATAGTTATATAAAACTAATACTATTTCAAGCAATGTATTTTTACTCTAAACTCACTAAAGTTGAGTTCTAAACTACTTACAAAATTTATTTAAATATTAAGTGATTTTTTTGGATATGTCAATTTTTTTATGTATGGTTATCTGACCTAAAGTGTCGAGAAGCTGAAGTGGAATCGAATCATCAAAGTGATACTAGAGTGTCGAGAAAGAACTTTTGACTTCTCAAAGTGTTGCTCTTGATCCCTCAAGGCAAAGCCAAATTAGAACTTCAAATCTGTTGTAGATCCTTACACTCCCGATGTACCTATGATAGAAGATCGATATGGAGCTCTCCTCCTAAGGAGGTCACCTTTAGCATTTAAGAGAGCTCCTTTACAATGAATTCATCTTAGTTGATGGAGAGTCTCTCTTGAGGATAATCCCTTAAGTACAAGGAGAAGATCTCTATCAATGAGATCACCTCAACATAAGGAGGGCTCTCTCCCAATGTCATCTTAGGCTCATATATCTTTCAAGAAAAACACCTTGTATGAAAGGGGCAATCTACCCGAGAAGGATCTTCTCTCTAAGGTGGTAACCTCGGGCACATGGAGAACTCCCTCCCATGGAGGTTGCCATGAGCATGTGATGAAGCTCTCTCCCAAGAAGGTCACTTTGGGATGATGGAGAACTCTCTATCATGGAGGTCACTTTGGGTATATGAGAAGATGCCTTTCAAGGAGGTCACCTATAGCACACGAGGAGATCCATCCTGAGGAGGTCACCTCTAGCACAAGGGCAAGCTCACTAGCAAGAAGTTTACATTGGGTACATTAGAAAGCTCTCTCTTAAGGATGTCACATCTAGCTCTTAAGGAGCTCTCTTCAAACAAGGTCATCTCGAGCACATGAGGGAATTCTCTACTGAGATGAGCACCAACACATGGGAAGCTCTCTCATAAGGTCACTTTGGGCATATGATCGAGCTCTCTCTCAAGAAAGTGATATTGGGCTCATGCGAAGGACTCTCTAGGAGGTCACCTTGGGATATGTGGAAGCACTCTTCCCAAGTGGTTATCAATCTCATTAGCGAGATCTCTCCTAAAGAGGTCAACTCTGGTACAGGGGAGCTCTCTCTCGAATAGGTCACCTCGAGCTCATGAGAATCTCTCCTTTAATGTCACTTAGGGCTTATGAGAAGCTTTATCTTGAAGAGATCACCTTAAGCTCATGTGGAGCTCTCTCCTAAATAATTATTCTAAATGCTCAAATATGTTTTTATGTTAGGAGAGTATACTAAAGTTTTTTTTAGTGGTTGATGTCATGACAAATCTAATATGAACAATTGTGTTAAAAAATAGATTTTACATGTATCACTTATCCCTGTACCCACAAAGTGGGCTTGCTATTGATGAGATGATTTGTCTCTCCATGGGTCCTTTAGGTCATGAAAAGGGCTCCCAAAGTCTACAAAGTTACTTCCTAAGATATCCAGATCTCATAAGTTTATTGATTCATTTCTTTATATCATGGACTTTTTCAATATTATGTTAATGGTCCTAATAGAATCTATAATAGTTAGCTTTGTCATGCCTTATCGACGATAACCTCATTAGGCTAGGTTCTCTCAACAATCTTTTAAAGACTTCTGTTTAAGAGGTATTAAGGGAATGAATTCCTCTTTGCCCAAGAGGGCCCTCCCCAAAAAGGTTTGGACCTTCAAGGAGGTGGCTACTTAGGTCATGGTGGTCTTTCGTCCCTCGGACACTTTCACTTGTTATCTTTCTTCATTTCTACAATAAGGCCTTTAACAAAGATATGTTGGTTTGTTCATTATATTAACTTAGTAAAGTTGCTAAAGATTTTTTTATAATTATCCATAGAAATTGAGATAATTTTAGATCATTCATAAAGTATTGGATAAGGATCGATGAATGTGAATTGATCACCAAAATGAGCTTCATCGATGAATCTTTAGACATAATCAACCAATGACTCATGGTTTGCTTTAGGCATTGGTTGCTACTGAAGTACAGCTTGAATTGCTTTGCTAATTAGCTAAATAAAGATATTGATGCAAAGGGAGATGAGATTATCATTCTTAAGCTACTTTATGATATATACTTGAGAATTATTGATACAGTGATTGATGTCATGTAGAGGGTCATCTGCACACAAATTACTGTCACATACTCCATAAGGGAGATGAGATTATCATTCTTGAGCTACTTTATGATATATACTTGAGAATTATTGACACAGTGATTGATGTCATGTAGAGGGTCATCTGCACACAAATTACCATCACATACTCCATGAGGGAGATCAGATTATCATTCTTGAGCTACTTTATGATATATACTTGGGAATTATTGACACAGTGATTGATGTCATGTAGAGGGTCATCTGCACACAAATTACTGTCACATACTCCATAAAGTATGTTAACATATATTTTGATTGTCTGATTAATATGATGATTTTTTATATATACTTAGGAATTATTGACACGATGTCACATAGAGGGTCATTTGCACACAAATTACTGTCACATACTTCATAAGGTATGTTAATATATATTTTGATTGTCTGATTAATATAATGATTTTGAGCAAATTGAGATCTTATTTCATGCTTATCTCAGACTAGTTGAGCAAATTGAGATCTTATTTCATGCTTATCTCATTTGAGCCAATTGAGGTCTTATTTCATCTTATCTCAGACTAGTGTTGGAAAATATCGTCGGCCAAAGTCGAGTCCTTTTGCGTTGACCATTTTTATTTTTTGTGACAATTCTAAAATAAGTTTTAAGTTATCATTTTTACCATCGAATAGAAAGACTGACCACCGTCGTCATCGTTTGATAGACAATGAAAACAATGAATAAAAGTCACAGAATCCCAAATATTTGATTTACAACATCAATCTTTTTTCTTCATTCAGCTTTATACCGAACAATATCGTTCAGTAAGAAGATTAAGTCTTTATCAACCGTAATAGTATTTATTATCTGTTGGTGGTATGCCCATTATTCACGAAATCAAATATATTTTTAATAGAAATAAAATGTAAACAAAACACAGCACATTTAATATATAGGATTAGAGATATCTCCACCTGTAGTAGGAAGAAGGAAACAAACACCAAATTCCAAAAGTATTCTCATTTAATCATAAAATTATAGATTCATCAATCAAATAGCACAGATGAATCAACAATTGCCACACTTCAATTTGCAGGCCCTACAACAGATGATGGATGGCATCAGCTGGGTAACCAGGGCTCTGCCATTTATGAATGCCAAGTAGTAAATGACCCACCAAGAATAACCCAATGAATTATGACAATGGCAGAAGCAGTTGAGTCATTTGATTGAATGACCCAAGAAAACAGCAAAGCCATCTACTTGAACACCATGGAATTCTTACCAACTTAGGAGAGAATGTTAAAGACCATATGAAAGTATTGGAGGAAAGCATAACTGGGAAAGTTTGACATCTGAAACAAAAGCATCATACCAGATGGCAGATTGATGCCTGCTCAACTTGGACCTTGGCTTGCAAATCCTGGGAGTCTCAGAAACCAAGCAAGAAGGGCAAATGATGCTGCATTGATGAAGATGACTTCTTCCTGCCTGAATGCCACAAATATACTATTTTACCTGTCAAAAACTCAAGAAGCATTATGCCTCAGAAATCTCATGATCAGTATGAAAGTAAAAGAAGTCGGTTATAAGACTGAGAACCTGAATTATGCAATCAGAAGCCGATACCTGTACAGAGTGAACGAACTCTTGCCACAAATTAGATTACAGCTTTTTCCATTACAAAAATAAACATCGGTAAGTCTTTACTAGATTATTGATTACAGAGCTCTCAAATGGCAATGGGACTGGCATGAACCCAGAAGACAAAGCCGGAATATATTCGCATGTTTAAAATACATAATAAGTGGTAAACTCAAATAACCTAGGCCAGTATCTAGCTTGTCAACATGATTAAAAAGAGAAAAAAAATAAAATATACATGGTAAAAAGAAGCTTCTTCGCCAGCCCTATATATCAGGCTAACCAAGAAAAAAAATAGTATGATTAAAAAATGAAAGAGGATGAGGGTGCATTCTTTTTTGTCTTCATACATCAAATGGGCATTCCTGTCCCTTCAGGATCAGTATAATTGCACCTTGTGCTACAAATCCAGGGCACGCTAATTGGCAGGCAATCTATCAAAATCGAGTGCTGCCCTTGTCTTTCTGAGTTTCCTTAGTGGCATGAGCACCAGCTAGCTGTTCTGATTGAGCAGGATTTTGTGCCTTAACTGGAACCTGCTTCTTTCGCTTTAGGTGGCCTACAGCAGCAGGATCGATCAATGGTCCAGACCAAGCAGTCAAAGGCCCCTTCTGGTATGGAAACACTGTACTGAATGAAGCATCTGAGTGACCGAATGAAGGATCAATACGAAGTGAAGAATCTAATTGGTGTCCAACTGCACCATCTTGATGTGGTGGAGGAAACTTTTCACTCTTGCTCTTTGCATTTGCATGTGTAATTAGACGCCTTCTCTGCTAGAAACAAAGAAACAATTAATATTAATCATGCACAATAAGATATACAGCCATTGTATAACATTGCAGCTAGAGAAAATACAGGGTATAAATAGAGCCACTTGGAAAATGATCATCCAGGATACCACTGATGCACTACCGTATAATTAAACAAAGCGAGAAAGGCAGTTCAGGAGCAGTATGTTTTGGGCTTGTATTTAACAGTTACAGTAGAAATTAGCTATTATTAGAGCTACTAACAAAGGTGACAAGCAGTGGGAATGACAAAGAACTTCTAACAAGCTTCCTCGTAAAATCTAAAAACCTCAAGCAGTGATCTGACAACTACGACCAACAAGGGTCAACATACACAATTAGACTGTCACCTTTTCCTTGCAAGTTTTCCCAATAGATATGGTGTTTCCATTTGATGAATAGAAGAAAGAAAATTCTTCAGTTCTTTTTAAGGTCCCAGTCACGTATAGAGGTGAATGAGTGAAGGCAGAGCCTCTAAGACAGTCATGCAACTAAAACCAAATTTTTTTATGGTAAGCATGCTATTTATTGATTCCCATGGGTTTCTCATTAAGAAACAGCTCAAACAGCTCCCATGGGTTTAACTGCAGCCTAATAATATAACTGGTACATCAGCCCACACAGAAGGCCCATGGATTGCAGCAACATCAATAATTTGCCTATTAGATAACTAATCTATTGCTTATACCAACATGTTTTTCATTCTAAAGTTGTTTGAGCATGTTGTGTGCAAGGGCTACAGCAGTGTGGGGGACAGCTTTCTGCTGACAAATTGGAATGATACAACTCTTGTGTCAATATAATTGAATAAACTCCAATCAAAATTGGGCCTAAATAAGTTGCATGAGGTGACCATTTTTGTGCATTTCCAGCCATAACTAAAAAGAACCAGGATGAGTAATTTAAAAACTCAGGATCTGTGCCTGTTATAGACCAACCACTTTTTGTCAACACAGTTTCTCTTGGATACATACCCAATAATACCTCAATTTCTCCAAGTATGATTTCCATTCTTCGTGTCATTCTCACCTCAGGCAAGTGTAGATTTATTTATTATTTATTTTTAAGGCCTTCTTGCACAGGTGTCATGCTGATATTTGAAACCTTATTATAGAAAATTGCACAGAGGTCTGTTTATGTGGGCCCACTATATAATGTGCTAGTATTGTACCACCCAACAAGTATTTGTATATTGGAGATCAATTAATAGTAAAAAACAAATTATAATAATTCTTCAGTAGATTCCGTTGTAAATTTCTAAAAAACTGATTTGATGATGTGGTCACCTGAACTGCCAAACAATAAAGACAATTGCATAGCCCATGGCAACTTCCTGCTTAGGTGGCAGGGTAAGACTGGTTTATCCAAAGGGGACACAGATTATTTACATGCAAGTGAATCATAACAGCCATTAATGGTCACATTTCAGTTATGCAAATGCTTTTTCCACATCTAAACTGAATCTGATCCCATTAACGAAGCAAGACCAATGTCAGGAAATCTAAGCGAAGGATTATCATACTGGCAACACCAAGGGTTGCTTTGGTGGCAGCACAGGATTTTTGGCACCAAGAGTGTACCCATACTATTAGATTGGCTTGCATCAGTCAGCACAAGGCCCATGCAACACCATGCCAATATGCATGAACCAGTCCACATGAGCCTAAATACCAGTACATGAAATGACAATCCCTGATTAAAGCTAATATTGACACATATAATGCTAACAGTTCAGATGGAGTCGATGGAAAAAATAAATGAATAGCAATAAGTAGCAATCATAAAAGCTTGACATACATCAATGTTTACTTGGAGTTCAGCATTAGCCTCGGGTGCAGGAACTGCTCTAGAAGCTCGATCACGTGAGCGCATCTTCTTTGATTCATTGACATTGGCCTTACCACCAGCGGTCCTCAACCTACATTAGTAGTTTTGATTACATAAGAGAAATGTGCCAGAAATAATTGGAAATGCTTTATATAGTTGAATGCAATCCATGTGTATTTCCAGTTTCAAACATATACATGTTGAACATGCACCCTAACAGTACCATTATATTAAAAAAAAATCCAATAATGTAAAACAATGCGTTAGTAAATAAAAAGCTTCTACTTAAAGAACTACAGTATTCATGCACTTGGAATTTAAGGAAAACAAAAACAACATAAATGATCAGCTGAACATTATTTTAGTACGGCAAAATTTGAGTTCAATGTGATGCTCCACGCACATGTTTCATGAACCAAGCATCACAATCAGCCACAGAACACTGAGACTACGTAAAGGTCATAGTAACATATTATTGTTCAGAATGACAATGCATCAACGAAACTCCACCTCACCTCTCAAAACACACACACCAACAGGAAAAAAAACCTACCTAAAAGAGAAAAGAAAAAAAAAGAGTAACAAAGATGGGTTGCACCAAATTGCTAAAATAGTGACTCTTATGCACACAACACAAACCAATAGGTTATTAATCATATACCTTCTAGCTTCATCCCTCAGTTTAGCATCCATCTCCTTGCTTGGAGGGTATTTTGGAAGGCTTGAAGGATCACATGCATATGGTGCAGTATTAAAAAACTGCAGAACAAACAAAAGATTAAGTCAGCAAGCTAGATACCATGTTCATGTCAAGAAAATAGCATAGCGAGATTTTTTTTAGAAGAAATTAATAAAAGATACAATGTTCATGTCAACAAAGTAGCTTAGCAAGATTTTTTTTAGAAGAGATTAATAAGGATTGTTAAAAATTAAAACATCTACAACAGCAATACATGGGACTAATGAACTTATTTGAACTTCGGAGATCTTCACATCTTAATCCCAACATGGAACCATAAACCAAGATGGTGAATAACTTTTACCCATTGCAACTTTCAGTTATGATGTTTGTTCCTCCTATTTAAAAAAAAAAAACATTAACAGCCACAACTTGCTGAGAAGTTGAAGAACAAACATTGAATTGTGACAAAAATAAAGTCTTCTGCAGCATGTAAGAAACATCCCATAAGGTTGTAGGACATATCAGGAGAACTAATTGGTAGTAATTAGTAAATAGACTTTGTACACTTCAATCATGGATACTATCTGATGAGAGCTCTGATAGCTCATTATGGTGCCAGTAGGCGAAAACCAATGCACGGGATCTTAATGGTAATAACATTCATGTCTATGGGGTCGATAACAAAGGGTAAAACCTATCATTTGTTGCAAGCAAGACAGCAGATATGAGGGACTGGTGAAATATGTAAATGGGCTTGTCAAACTCTAGCACTCTTCAAGGGGGTCTTCCTTAAATAAAGGGCAATTTTCTTGGATATAGGTTACATAACAGAACCAATATGTCTATGTCCATGAATTTATCTATTAGGTTCTTTATATAAGAGATATAATAACAGATCATTTCAGATCATCACATTAGACCAAAGCCCAAAAACTATCAGAATACTCTCTATTGACATTTGTCATATCAACTTAACCTAAAATCATTTGAACTAAAAATATGGTGAATATAAGGTAAACCTTTTTTGTTTGCACCTTGTCCTTTGTTAACATGCTATACAAAATTAAGATGGATATAGAACTGACCAACTGAAAAACATATTAACCTAAAGCCTTGTTGTACATACTTTCAACTGTGAATTAACCAATAATGATATATACAAGGGATTAACACCAAAAAGCTGAAATTATGACTTTATGTAGGTGCAAGTCATCATCCTGATGCAAAAGATAACAAAAATATGAATTGAAAGCAAGGTATGCAATACCGTACCGTAACGGTGTTTCGAGGTTAGCTCGGTACGGTACGGTACCATATACCGAGCGGTACACCAGGGCGTACCAAGCGGTACATCTAATTTTAAATATTTCTTTCTCTCTACTATAGCACTAAAGCACTGATACATTATAACACTATAGCACTATAGCACGTTAGCGATCCACGTACCGATATATCGTCGGACCGGTACATACCACCCGTACCGGGCGGTACCATTCGAAATTGCATTCTATGATTGAAAGAATGCAATCAATCAAGATCAACTGAGATGCATGTCACACAGTTAATGCAAAGGTTCCATATAACAGAATTGAGACAATGTTTGGCCGGTAAGCAAAGAAAAACAGGCAAATAACACTCTGTGGATAACAATATAAAAATGCAGTCGTCTGCACAACTTTAAGTGGCATAAAACCATAATTATAAAGGCCTAGTTCCTGCAATTAAGATCCATGCAATATCCTCAATATATGTTTAAAAGTCATGTCATCTCTAAGTTGAAAAACATAACAGAATCATATTATAAAACTCATTTAATAAGAAAATTGGTTTGAAAAATAAATTTTACCTCACTATTTAAAGCTGCTGTGGCAGTTTGGCGATCAGTCGGTTCAATTGCAAGAAGAGTTTCGATTAATGCCAAGGATGATGGTGAAAAATCTTTAAATGTTTCTCGGATGCAACGCTTGTAAGGCTGCTGGGGTTTAAAAATTGTAGCATGTGGTAACTTTGACTTCTTCCAGAATTCCTCCGAAGGAGAGCCACATAATTTGAAAATTTTGTGCAGTTGTTCAACCTAATAATCAAAAGAATATTCATTATGTGAAAGAAATAAGGCCACAGTATCGATTTTAATTAAATTATAGAATATAAAGCATAAACAATATCTGTAACTTCCTATTAGTATCTATGTGTACATATTCAGTCACAACCTTGCAGCTAAAAATTATACTGCAGTTCCTCCAATACATTTATGGCAGAATGGGAACTCATATGTAACAAGGTGCACAGATCTTCCATACATGTTCCTTGTGATTTGTCATAACCAAATTTAATATTAATATAAAAAATAATTGTATACCTTATTTTAGTTTCTTATTCTACTGATTGTTGCATAATGGATTCTCGATCACTTACCAGTACACAATCCACCAAATTGTGTTAAAGGACACTGTTGCTTCAACAAAATACCTATACATTTTTCAGGATGTACTGCATATACCTTACTGGTAAAAGGGGGCCACTACAAAGTCAGTACCAGAGATATACTTTCTTGGTCCAAAAACTTTGCAACTAATGAGAGGCCACTTCTGATATGGATATGTTCCATCCAAGAATGCTGATACTCAAGATAAGCTTATACCACCAAAAGAATACCGAAGACCCATGCTGAAAGTATCTAGAAAGCACCACCAATATAACGAACACTATAAAGCAACAATTCAGAAGTTCCAAAACCTACCTCGGTCCTGCCAGGCATAATAGGCTTTTTAGCTAACAGTTCTGCTAAAATACAGCCAGCACTCCATAGGTCTACGCCCACACTGTAGTCAGTGGCCCCTAATAGCAGTTCCGGTGGTCGATACCAAAGAGTGACCACCCGGCTAGTCATCGGATGCTTGCAGTTAGGATCAAAGAAAGTAGCCAAGCCAAAGTCTGCAATCTTGAGCAACCCCTTGTTGTCGAGTAGGAGATTTGAACCCTTAATATCACGGTGCAGCACACAATTGTTATGACAGTGCTCCAATCCCGACAACAGTTGATGCATGTAACACTTCACCTGATCAAAACAAAAGATTCAGTAAGGATTCTGAAGAGAGGCAACATCTGAATGTTGAAACTAGTAAGAATCTAACCTGGGGCTGTGTAAACTCTGTCGTAGAGCCAGCTGCAAGACCAGCAAGATCATGCTCCATGTACTCGAAGACTAAATACAAGCTACAAGACATCCTGGATGTCACCAAACCCTCTAGCTTCACGACATTGGGGTGATCCAAGTGCCGCAATATATTGATCTCCCTCGCCATAAATTTCACACTCTCCGGCTCCATCGTATCAAACCGGACCTTCTTTAACGCAACGATTTTGCCAGTCAAAATGTCCTTAGCCTTGTAAACATTACTATACGTCCCTTGCCCAATCTAAATCAGAACAAGAACCCATCTTTAGTACCAGAACCAACAAAAGATGAAGGAAAAAAGAGATGCTCCAAGCACAAAGACGAATCTTGCCTTATCGATCTTCTCGAACGTATCAGCTCGGCGGGGCGTCCAACCCTTGATGGCCTCCCCGGCGGCGTGGGAGAGCCAAGCGGGCCACCCGGCAGCCACCTGCTCGCCATGGACATGGCCGGGGAGGTTGCTCAGCCTCGGGTCTGGCCTCGGCCGGCGCCGACGTGGCTGCCTCTCCACGGGCGGCCGTTCCGTGTCCTCAAGCCGGACGGCGGCGTCGGGCGCATCAGCGGCGGTCTCGACCGTAGGTAGGGAGGCCTGGGACTTGCGGCCTGAGGCGACGTGGGCGGGTCCGGAGGGCCGCTCCTTCTCCCGGCGGCGAGGGAGGTCAACGGAGGCGGGGCTGGGACGAGCGGAGGCCTGTTTGGCTAAGACGCAACCCATGGCTCAGCTCATCGCAACCTTGAGTGAAGGGTGGGTTGGAGCTCGGAGGCGTGATCGGCGGCGTGCGGACCTCCGGTCCGGCAAGTCGGGGGGCGATCGAGGACAGCGGATTTAGGGTTCGCTGTCGTCTTCTCCGGGGCTATCAGACAATTACGGGGTTGGAGAAGAGCAGCAAGCGGTAAAAATAAAAGGACTGCTCGAGGCGGTGACGAGATAGCTGGCGGTACGGTGTTTCGCGGAGGGTAATAACGACAGGAGAGAAAGGAGAGCCAAGGGGGTGGGGTTATCGAGGTACCGGGCGGTAAGGTCTTCCGCTCCGAGCAATGACAACAAGAGACAAAGGAGATGAGAATGGGGGGAAGCTAAGGATTAATGTAGTGTAGAAAGCTAGAGAGAGAACATGGAATGGGAAGAAAGTTGAAAGGCAAAGTCGCGTGTGATTAGATTAGATTAGATTAGATCTTGGTGGATATATGAATATTAGATTATTTTAAGGCATACAAATATATCATAGATATATGAAGTCAAAGATGGAGTTGGAATGGTGACAACTAAAGTGTGGTGGTGGGGCCCCACAAGAGGGTGAGGGAGTGGAGTTGGGAAAGTTTGACCAAATCGGTGATTTGGTGAGCGTGAATCTCAAAGTGTTTAATTCTTTTTACATGGCCGTGGATGGACTTAATGTGGACTAGCATCCATCCATGGCCATACATACTCATGCATTTCAACCTTGGAATACATTTACATGACAAGCTTGCCATAAGCAATTTGTAAATTTCTTTTTTTTTTTTTTGGTAAGTAAATTTTTTTTGGTAACTCTCACAATTTGTAACTTTCTTACTATTGATAATGTCTAAAATAATAATCATGATAATAATATTTTATTATTTATAATTTTTAATTATAAATATTATCCTTTTTATTTTTTTATAACCCTTTAATATTTCTTGGAGAGAGAGAGAGAGAGAGAGAGAGAGAGAGAGAGACATAATGAGATTGGATAAAATTCTCAAAAGAGTAAGGAGAAAGAAAAAAAAAAGGTAGAAGAGAAGCAAAAAGAAAAAGAGGAGGAGGAGATAGGAGTAGATATTTATTTATGTTCATTTATAGAGAGATATTTTAGAAATATTAAAATTAGGTTTAAATAGTAAATTGTGATTACAAATATAAATCTCCTTTACATAAATATAAAATTTAAATTAGATTGAATGTATTAGTTAGTTTAGTTGATAAAAGCATTGTTGGATCATTACAATATTTTTGGGATCAAATCTCACATTCATTATTTATCCTTAAAAAAAAATCAAATCAGATCGATCAATTGGCATGAAAAAAAATTGAATATTGATTTTTTTATCAATTTGATTCATTGATTAAATTATTTGAATCTTGAAAAAGTTCAAATACCCTCAACTTTATCTATTATAAAAGTGCTAAGATGGCTAACGTTTCATTCCACTCACCACGGTCACCGCAGCACACTAGAACAGCCTAAAAACAAGCCAAAACAGCTCAAAAACAAGCTAAAACTGACCATTTTTGGCTACGTGAGCGAGCGACGAGCGACGGACAACGAGTGAAGCATGGGGCAGCACCTTCCCTGCTATACGGAAGCCCCATCACAAAGATATTTAAATCTTTTTTATTATAAGGATTAAAAAAAGTCACTCTCTTATCCCCACAACATATATATTGTTTTATCATCATCTATACTACTCTCTATCACTATAAAAATAAAAATTATTAACATATATTCTATATTTATTAATATACCATGTAATTATATATATATATTTATTTATATATGTGTGAATATATATGCATATATGTATATATGTGTGAATATATATATATATATATATAATGTATGTATGTATGTATGTATACATATATATATACATACATACATACATATCATTTTTAAGAAAAAAATAAAATTTTCATTACATCAAATGAAATACACGATGCTCATATATACATTTAAACAAACTATCAATTGCACAACATCACACTAACCAAATGGGATATCTCAACAGAGAAATCTTAGTAATATTTGTCTATACAAAGGCATCCTAGTAATTGAAGCGTTTTGAATTCCATGACCATCTTCTAGTATGCATGATTTCAATATAACAATAAACAAAATAAAAAAATCTTTGCTCTTTTTAGCCCAGTTGATAATTACCTGACTTAACTTTACCAATAGAAAACAAATATGCATCAAGGAATATTCTGAACATTTAACTAAATCATGATTCATATGCATGGTATCATAAACAAGAATTATTAGCAAAATAATTTGTTTTGTCACTTCCTTCCTGTTGCTTTTTCCATAATATCTCGACAAGCTGATGATAATTTCATCACTTCTCATGTTGAACTTTTACCATGCAGGATGCAGCTTCCCTTTCAGTTGCAGTTATGAAGATGCTTCAGGTTCAAATTTTCTGCATTTTTGAAGATCAGTTCTTACGATATTTCTCCATATGACGTAATTTTTCTTTCTATCCATCTGTTAGATCAATGATCTGGATCATGATTCTTGTATCATGATGTTGCTTCCATATCCTGATGTCCATCATGCAGGCAAGTGATGATTGCTTTCTGAAGAATAAAACACTGTTTTATGCATGTAGCTCAGACTTTTCGATCAGGAACTGTTGGTCCTCTGGGGAAGAGGATGAGCAACTCAAAAATACTTCTGCAGAAATTGGATGGCAACCAAACTTCACAAGCTTTGCTCAGTTCCTTCCTCAGGCTGCCAGACAGCCTTGGCTTTGTTTTCTTGTCCCCTGGCTTTGCTGAAATTTTCAATCAAGACAAGGTTATGCAAGTGCCCTAATAACAATCTTTTCAGCTAGCCAAAAAGAAGAAAGAAAGAAACAGTGACTTGCATGTATAGTACAATTTGTCCATTACAAAGGTTTAAGTATTTAGTTCATAATGGCCAAATGACATAAGTTTGTGGATCAGTATATTAGTTGAACTTTAATTTAAAAATTGTATCCTACACACAACAGGAGTAAATAAGATCGTCCAAATTCTCTTCACATATTATGCCAAGCAGCGATGATTTCCCAACGTCTAATTTGTTCCTCGAGAAAGAAGATAGTAGTTGCATTTTGTGACATTACGTAAAAGATAGTTGATGAAGACCAGGTCCTTCAAAGATACTTAGCTGCCCGATGAGCATAAAAGATGTCATTACTGATTATGCCAGAGATCACAAGTCACATCAATCATATAAAAGAAACCAGGTTTAAACAGTAACTTGAATAATAATTTGATAAATCCCTTTTGTTTAACGATGTGTTCATGCCAAGGTTGAGATCCTGAGGTCAACTACCATGATTGATAGTTGAGAAACTGAGGTCAACTATAATGATTTATCAATACCCTCATTCTCTAAGACCCAATGGATTGAATAATCTCCTGAGTAGTAAAAAATGATCGACAAGTTCCACATGAATCATTTTCAAACTTCAACTACCAAATGTCAAATTCTTATACTTTCCTTTATTTAAAGCATGCAACTAAAGCATGGAAAAACATTTCACAATCAAAACTCAAAATGGAGAGAGAGTCAAACCTTTGGATATATTGTCTTCTCTTTTTCTTCTAACAGACGACTATTTGTTGCTTGTGTGGAGGGACATAGTGACATTTAGCCAATTCATAGAAGTTGACCAACAGAAGATTCCTTCATAAAAGAGAGGACAATGAGCAGCCATTAATTCTGCACACCGCAAGCAGCAGAGAGGTCCCAACAAGCCATCATTTTCTTCTCTGCCTTCCTCTTCTCCCTTCTTCCCTCCACCACAATGAGGTGTTGCTGCTGCCTGGGATCATCTCATAATGGGGTGATGCCGTCACACTCCCTTTGGTTCTGGTCATTGCATTGATGAATATAGCCATCTGCTACAGTTCACCGCCATGACATGCCATCTTAGTGTATCGCTGCTGAATAATGGCTTTCTTCACTGCCCATTTCCAACAAGAACTGTTTGTTTGCATCTGAACTCCATTTTCCTCTCTTCCATTCCTCTGCTTTGTTGTTGGAAAGACTTGTACCTGAGATCATTGTATCTGCATAACTTCATGTTAGCAATGCTATGCCTTTGTAAAACATGATATTCTTACATCAAAAAAGTTTCAACACAGATGAGGAACAGCATAATCACATGATTTCCTACAGAACGTAAGCAAATTATGAGTGCGGAACAAACTACCTGAGCTGACAATCATACCAGTCTGTTGATCTGAGAAAAAACGAGCTTCACTCTGGAGCAAATTTTGGACAAAACCATCTAAGCTTTCTCACACAAGCATTAGGAATTTAACATTCTGCAAACAAGCATTTTCAAACTGCATATCCGTGCAATGATGACTTGGAAGACATGTTGAGGCACTCAAAGTTGGCCTACTGCTATAGATCAGCTTTGTATGCTGATTTCAATAGAATTACATTGAAGAAAATATTCCAAGGTTACCATGTGCCACATTAGCTTTAAGGAAAAAATGGGATAGACCAACAAGAGTGTTGTAAGTATATTCTTTTCTTTACAAACAAGTGCATTTGGAGATAACAACAAAAGGAAGTGCATAGAGAACCAGAAAACAATCAAATTAAAAGGAAAACCTTCTGGGGAAGAGCCACAATTAGGTATGAACAGTTTTTTAATTCACAAAAGCACTATTTAACTTTCTCAAATTCACCTGTATAATGAAGCCAACATAACTTGATTGCTGCAACCAGCAACCAGTTAACTACTGATGAGAACTTTGACCCAGTCACTTAAAGTTCCAGGCTTCTTAGCAGTCATCAGATAAGAAATAAAGTGCACCCAAACATAGCTCAAGAGGCTTTGAATTCAATTTCCAAAAGCATGATAAAAAGAAAAATCTAGAAAAGCGTTAGCTAAATGGTGAGAAATTCCGACCAAGAGACTTCCTACCTAATATTTGGCATCTTTGCTCATTAAGAATCTAAGTGTTGAGTAGTTAAGAAACAATATATACAAAAAATTTATCTTTTTGAGATGAATATACAGAGTTACTAAGAAAGACAGAAAAATAAATACTCTTATTCGTGAATAACTAGATATTACTTCGATAGAGGACAAGATGAGAAAAAATCATTTAAGATGATATGAGCATATGCTTAGGAGACCTCCGAATGTAATAGTTAAAAGAGGTGAAAGTATTATTGTTAGTGATACGAGTGATAGAAATAATAGAAGATAAGAACAAATATTGAAAGAAGCTTTATTGAATAGTTGAAGATGCTTCCATACATTAATATGTTCCCTCTCCTATTTATAGGATTAGGAGGAAGGATTTCCCTAAACAGAATAGAGGATTTTCCTCAACAGAATAGAGAGATTTCCTCATATAGTTGGGGAAATCTTATCTTCTATCAACGAGGAGATATGGAGGAAAACCTAAAAAGACTTTAATAGAAACTATAAATAAAGATTTAAGCACTCTGAAAGTCTAAACTTAACTAAATATATGACTTTTTATAGATCTAAATAACGATAAGAGATACATATAGCCAACCCCAAATAGTTGGGACTCACAGTTTTATTGTTGTTGTTGCTCATTAAGGATCTATAAACAAAATTTTCTAGACATATTTGTATAATGAATTTTATTGTGGTATATTCAAACTCAAACTTTTACTTTCTTAATCATAACATTCACAATTAGTATCAGGCTGATCGAATGTTTGGAGGTATTGATCAATAATATGTCCAATGTCATGATCATCATCTATTTAAATCTATTCATATGGTTGTTCAGAGCACTACTCAGTAGCAAAAGGTAGTAATATAATTGTGCTGGTCCTATAAAAAGTTATGCCTCATTAAATTACATCGGGTACCATCCAGATAAAAAATTAATGCCAGTTTAGATCAGGTTATATATCTGATTATTTTCTCCAAAGATTGTCTTTAACCTTGCTATGCACAGAGTTTGGGCTTTCACCATTTTTTATTTTCAGTTTCTTCTGGTGTTCCATAAGTTCAACTAGTTAGAATGGATGCTCTTTGAATTTTAAAGGATGCCCTGGTAGAGATTGTAAACAGCAACATGAGATTTCAATTAAGGGAGAAAAATTAAACATTCAGTAATTCTTGGGTCATATATGTACTCACAAGCAAGAGAGTTAAAGTTTCCTATTTGCTGAATGTCCATGCACCCGTCTTCAATCTATTTTCCTAACTAATATGTGAAGACTGACTATCCAATATAAACACAGAAATCTAAACACTAATGAAACTAGCTGTAACTAGAGCAAACTGCAAATCTCAAGTATTTTTTGAGTTGATAGTAATTAAAGTTTGGCAGGTCCATGAAAAGCAAATTTTAATGTAATTACTTAAACAACTATAATCACTAATGGTTAATCCATTATAGTTTATGATATCATCTGGCAACCTAAAATTACATGAAAAGATATATCAGAACCTTCTACATGCATAAGATGGAACTGAGATGCTCTAAAATTAGACCCTATCAATTTGAAAATCTACTTTCTAAGCAATTCTTTCTAAAACCTTGGAAAAGTTGTAGTAATAGTAGGGAGGTCTGTCAAGTGGTTGATAAAATATAATAATAACCAATATATATGGCAACTTGTCAAATAGGAACATATAGGCCTCACTTGGCATCGACCAGCATAATAAAAAAATTGAGTTGAGAAGTTTCTATTCTGCATCAGCATTCTTGGGTGAACATATCTATATGTAAGACAAGGATGTGAACTTATGTACTGCAAGACAGAAATTATCTGCCGATCATTCCCAATATCAATAGTTAACTGTTGTTCATTCAAATCACTGGCCCTCCAAATTTGGTTCAGACAATTATCATTTATTACTTAATATCCCCACACTACCTGTTGGCACTAATGAGAAACTGTTGTAATGCAATTGCTGATTGAAACTCTGTGAATTGTCACTATATTAATGATTCAGTTAGCTATCAGAAGCAGTCACCCGCAGTGGAATCACCAAAATTTACTCAAAATAATCAAATGTTTCATAATAGTTGTAGCCAAAATAGTGACATCTCTAGGATAGAATTTTATCATTGAAATATAGCAAATCAATTCTCAAAACCTTCAGTTTATGAAGGCATAAAAATTAGCTTTATTATCAAACTTCTCCTATAATTGATCAAAACCTTCAAATTTTTGAACATGGTCGATGCTTCTTGATTTACACAGTTTGCAACCCTGTAACCTATGCAGTTGAAGATCTGAGTAAAAATGTCTCTGTATTGCATATTGGTTTAGGAAAGTCATCTTTATCATGGATCAAATGTGGGGACTTCAGCGGAATAACCCCAAGAAGCCTGATACAGAGTCCGCTGTAAGATGTTCCTGTATGGATCTTCCTCCCTTTTTCTCTTCAAGTATGAGATTATGCGCTCAATCTCTGACTTGATCTGCAGATATAGAACATTTGCATTCTTTCTATGCTTCAGAATGTCCATTCCTCGTGTTTCAATTGGTTTTCCAAATAGATAATATAAACGACCAGGTAATTTTGGAAGAAGTCCAGGAAAATACAATTGCTGGTTTGAAATCTCGTCATCAACACCAGCCCTACAAGCATAAGTAACCCCTCGAGCATGAAACTCTCTATCATATAAGCAGCCACATCTATAGGCTATGTTTCACAAGAATAAGACTATATACAAAAAGTAAACATTCTCATTATGTGAATTAGAAAATGTACCTTATCTTCGCAACATCTTGATTCATTTCTTCTATCCACTCTTTGATGAATGGAATGTTCTTCTGATCATCATAATCAAGAACCAACTACCAAGAACAATATGCAAGTCATTATTTAACCAGTACATGAAGAACCATGATAACAATACAAAAATCGGCATGTTTGCAAGGCATACAAAAGCAAAAGAGGGAAATTTGCCAATTGGAAATAGCAAAGAGTAGTCTAGAGAGAATCCCAATAAAGAAAACTAGATTAAGAATGATTGCTGATATGAAACATTAAAAATGTTGAACCCGTTATCCAAAAATAGCACATATTTTCCACAAAAACATATGAAAACCACTATATCATAATCAAAACTCGAAGGAGGTTTCTAGAATTACTAGGAAATTATAAAGATAATTCTAGTAAGTTAATAGCCAATAGAACATTAGTTAGCCAAATAACCATTTTGCTTAAGCAAGGCCATCATACCTTGTGAAGCAGCACAAGACGAAGGTAGGCAAATTACTTCCTCTATCATAGGAAAAAATTAAGAGTGTTAAAAGAAAGAAATTAAATGCTACAATGGCCAGAAGATTATTGGGCCAATTTATTTTTTCTATTGATCAAACTCATGAAGCAGTTTTTATGACCATGGTTCCAAATACCACCCAAACCGGTATATACAAGCCCAGACTAATTGGTCTAAGGCTGAATTGCCAATGTGAGCCAAGGTTTTCAAACACTATGGTCTAGTTAGTAGATCATGCTTGGTAACCCACATAAACCGAATAGTAAGCCTGGTCTAGAATTATTATTATTTTTTAATTTAGGATTAGAGTTTAATAGTGTTATCAAAGGCTAGGGACTAAAAGACATCAAGTTTCTAATTGCCTAAGGCCCCAAGTGCTCACCTGAATGAAGAAAGGCGCTCACCAATATAAAAATTATAAATTATAATTAAGGAGAAAGATAATCATTAAAATAAAATTCATAAAAAAATATATAATTAAGTAGAGCTAAG
Organism: Musa itinerans; assembly: GCA_001649415.1. NCBI lineage: Eukaryota > Viridiplantae > Streptophyta > Magnoliopsida > Zingiberales > Musaceae > Musa > Musa itinerans. The sequence continues at coordinate 199,460 of LVTN01000037.1, forward strand.
AGAGGAGAGGAGGTACTACCATTGTGGCCTACGAGAGGGAAGGCACCGCCATGCTAGGAGAACGTCAATCTTCGCTTGCCAACTGGCTTGCACACAAGAGGGTCGCTCAATCTTCCATCAGCCAACTTCCACGCAATGGGGTCGAATGCCTAGGGTTTTCCAATGAGAGGTGGTAACTTATTTACAACGTTTAACCCATTCGATTAAATTGGGTTCAACTCAGGTTGCGACCAGGTTCGAACGCAAGGTCGATGCGCCCAACGCCCAAGCTCAGTAGCAAACTTAGAATCGCCTTCCTCGGTCGGATCAAAGGTGCTCGGGCCTTGCCTCACCTTGTCTAGGCACCTACGTGAGCACTTAATGACATCTCTGGTCTTTAATACCGCTCTCAATTGAAAAGGAAATTTTGCCTTGCATCCTACTACTCATGGCACTCGTTGTCGCCAGCCCATTTGCGCATCACCACCAGCTCATCCAATACTTTTCTTCCCTTGCCTCTTCCTTATCCTCTTCCTCCGATTTAAGTCTCCTTCTCCTCCTTTTTTCTTATCCTTCTCCTTCCCCTCCTCCTCGCTCCTCGGTGCTGGTCAGTATGCCAGCGTATCAATACGTATTGGACCCACAACAGTTCTACTAGGGACTGGAATGGGTTCAGCAATCTATTGATCTAAGGTTGTAACCAGTTAATCTATTATCTCACATGAAAAGTGAAGCTCAAAGGCAGTTCTCCATGATCTCAAAGTCTAGGATGTTTTTATGCTGCTCAGGATTAATGGTAAGAGATCTCAGCGATAGATAAGTGACCTCACTGGTATATGCTCAACAGGACTAAGAAGCTAGAGAGATAACTGATATACATATTCATACATCAACTAAATTCAAAGATTCTATGAGATTAAGTAACAACAAACATAAGGGGTAGAATCATACAAATGCATGTTTTAAGTAGGCTAGTAGTCACCTATCATGAATGAAAAATAATTGGAAGATCGAACTATGATCTTCAGCACAAGGATGGTGAACTGAATAAATAAATATTTAAATACAGGATACCATGTCACTATTTCTTAAACTTTGGTGTAAATTGTAATTAGGTCAATAATGACTAAACCAATTTGTATCATGATTAAGTCGCAATGAAAATTTTCTGCCATATTGATGGAAAACTCATCCGGTTGCATGATGGACATGACTTGCCAACCCGACAGAACAATTTGTCCAACATGCCCATTATATTGCAGAACTGATGTAAAGGCATATTTAACCTGACTTGTTTTAATTTGCCAACCATTATAGCCTTATACGCATGTAAGACAACTTTTTCTGTTTACATTTATATTGTGCAACAAGATCAGCCTTTAGTCAAGATAAATGGACAGAAGCTTATTACAAGAACTGATTGAAGCATTAATTCAAATTTAAGAGATATGACTAATCAATATAATACAGTGCTTCTATGAATCTCTATCCTCAGAAAGAGAATTAATAGCTTTTCTAGGATCTAATGTTGCTAGAAAGAATGGGTGAGTGCTCTGTGCCATGCTTATTGTACTATGCTGACCCATATATGCTGATGAACATAGGTCGCAATTATTTTGCTGTCGTTGTTATATCAAGAGGCATGATAATTCTTGGCTAAAATAAAGACTATATTTCATCTTTTTCTATGCTCAACTTTATAAAAACTTATTCTAAATGCCTAAGCATATTCGGACTCTGACATCCTCACCTGCAAGCCAAATGGACTAATAGGCTTGACATATGAACTCAAGTCAAAGACCTATAGACCTTGGACAGAGTGGCATACATAATACCCAGCATTTTGGACAATCCAGTAACTCAATAGATGCACTTAAAATCAGCCAGACAGTTCATACCAACCAGTATTTAGTGGTCCACACATGAACAAGGACACTATCATGTACTTAGCTAGGATTGCTAAGTCATATGACACTCGTGTGACAATTGCTTACAAGAGTCAACCTAGATCTTAACCTTGTATAGTCCATGAAGGACCTATACAGAAAAAGGAAAAAAAATTAAAACGATGAATGCAAGGTAAGATCTTGCCATCACCCAAAAAACATGAGAAAACTGAGACCACAAGTAATATAAAGGCTCTAGATTTTATACACACAAAGGGTTTCAAAGGTAGACATAGGCCCAATGTTCAATTAGCTCTTTCATCAAATAGAAAACAAGCTCACGAAAGGTGTTGTGTCACCTCTCAAACATATAATCAAGGTCTCATCTCCTGGTATGTTACACAGGGTACTTCTCAAACATATAATCAGGGCCTCATGTGGAGGCATTTTTTAGGGATTTTGGCTGGTTTCAGCATCATGTGACGACTGCTCAGCTTGCTCCATATTCAAGATTTACAAGCTATAAACCAAAGCAAAATGGGATTGCCAAGACTACTGCAAACCTGTACAAGCTGCCTAATGCAAAAACAAACCAAAATACACTGGCAATATATGAATAGGGGTTATCATTATTGCATGAGCACATGCACTGCATGACTGCGGCTGTGGTGTAATGGTGCTGCAGCAACACCCCGTGACAATGTAGACCAACGCTATTGTCTTTTTTTTAATCCCCACTCTTAGGGTTTTCATAATCTATTCTCATCTGTCACAAATGTGTGACTTCTTGGGAACCGCCTACCACAATGTCGGCCTGCCACACATCATTGTCAGATTGATATATCTTTTTTCTCCTCCCCCATCTCCTTCACCACCTCCTCTTCTCCTACGTCTCCTCCTTGTTCTTCTTCCCTCTTCCTTCCCTACCCCAAAACAAACAATATGGTACCGTAATACATGCCAACATAACATGTGTTGGTACACTGGCATGGACTAGACTCATACCAGTCCAATCGGAGATGGGTATGGGTCTGATAAACAATTGCATTCCTTGATATGCAAGAGGAACCTGTACGGCTATACCATAAGGCACTTTCTTTATATAAAGCATGGATTCTTGGTTTAAAAATTCCACATAAAAGAGCAGCTCAGTGCATGAAGCAACACCACTGTGTGTCTCTGAGCATCAATTTAGAATCCCACATATTGTACACTAAATACATACAATTATAAGAAAGTCTACTTTCATTACTAGTCATACCAAGACTGTCAGACAAGTTTTTCATTTGACTTGGTACTCAAAAAGCTTGATAGGAAGATAACTTAGCTGCTAAAACCTTTAAAATGCCTCTTGCGATTTTCTATCATGTCAAAACCAATTCCCTCCAGTAAATAGAAAAAATCTTGTTAGCCAGGTCTGTTATTCATATCGTTACTCTTGCTTTTACTTCTTTTTATTGTTTGTGAAGGTTCATAAATGTGAAAAAGGTAGAAAAGAAGTAAAAACAGCCTAAAAGGAAAGGTCACAACTTAAAGTTGGGATGCTTCCTCTTCTCAATAAAAATATAGTAGACAGCTAACATCATATTATTTCCCATGTTCTGTGATATGAAGTTATGGACATCCCTTTCTATTCTCCATCTACCATGCTATAGTCCATCTCCAGAGTAGCAAGTGATGGTCCTTAACGAACATTATGGACTTTAGTAGAACCTCAAGGCGGAAAAGATCATGCAGTCAACAAACAACAAAAAGCAAAATGTCCCAATTATTGGAGACCCTGGATTTTTTTCCAACCATTTAACCACAAAAAAGTTGGAACCAAGTTTTGTCATTGTTGGTTTCAGAATCTTTCCCTTGATGAACCACTAAATTGCCTGACCTGGTAAGCATACTGTGTAATGAAGCTATAGAAATGAAGCACTCACATCCTTTTCTTGGTGGGGACAAGCACTCTCATAAAGTTTATTGTTTATGAGGAAGTCAGTAATCTCATATTGGTTATTTGTCCAGTCATCTCAATGTCTTCTGTTAATCTATAGCAAGAAAATCAGTCAATATGAAGCAGGCAATTCAGACCAGCATAACCATTTGCTCCATATAACATTTAAAAGAAGCAGCACCTCACATATGCATAATTAAGATGACAAAAGTAACAAAGATTACGATATTAAAGAAGATAATAGCCTACACATAATTAATAAACTAGTTTTGCTGAAACAACAAAGTCAACAGGTTACCTCCACTATGTCATCCTCTCCAACAACCCCAAATGGCACAATTGTGGCCCCAAAGCGAGCAGCCATTCTAACAAATTCAGGATTCTTTGGCCAAAATAACTTATGTTCTTCACCCTGTAGGCATCCATGCATCAACTCAAATGTTAATGAAAATTATCAGGCAATGGTAGCCTCTATTGAGAGTATCAATGTTAGAATTCAGAAGTATATTCTAATAGAACTTTTGTTTTTATAGTAGACTACAAGAATGTTGTAACTTGTAAGTACTTGAAGCCCCATTGGTGTCTGCTGTTCTTTCTTTGGCTACTGTAAAATAAAACTTAGTCAAAAGGTTGTAGGATGGAAATACTGTTTAGGACTCTAATCATGATGTATTAAGCAGGTTACTCATTGATGAATCCTCATCAAGAAGACAAAAAGATAATTCACACAGTTGGGCATATTTAACTGTAAATGGTAGTTAGAGTGGGAACTCACTACCGAAGTTCATCATACTGTAGCACACCGTTGAGTATGGGTGGTACATACCGGTTTGATAGAAAACCAGTATGGGTGGTAAATACTGGTACGCCAATATGCCCCACCACACCATGTGTCAATACATTATTACGGACAGGTAAGACGAACCATGCTCACTACAAGTTCTAATAGTGGTAAGAACTAGAAAGTGAGGCGAAGCAATCCTATACTTTCTCATAATTGTTTTGTTTGATTGGCATTTAGTGATAATTAAAAGTAGCTCTCTTTTATTACAACTAAAAGTGGCTTTGAATATCTAGAAAAGGAATTTGAATTTAAAATTTTATTCACTTACCAAAGCACTCAAATCAACTGCCTCTTTTTCTCCATTTGGAAGTTGAGCTTCTCAATTCCTCGATCAATTTTTTTGGACCAAAGACAAGTGTCACACTTCCTCACTTTCAAGTCCTGGTTGCTCGGAACCACACACGCCTTTGGAAGGCCAAGTAACAAGTTTTGACTGGTTCAAATGTTGTATCGAGTTCTAACAATCCAAAAGTTACGGTGATGTGCTATAGATGACTTGCTCCAACAAGCAAGAGGTATTATTATATCTTAAAATGCAACAAGCCTTGATGTCTCATATACTCTTGTAGACCATGTATTTCTGCTAAAAAGGGAAAAGGTCTTTCTAATGGGTTATGAGCTGTATCAACACTTCTCTGCTTCCCTCTCCCCCTCTCTCCACCTTTCTCTTCCTTGTCTCCCACTCTCTGTCACCTCTCTCCCATTGCTGCTTGTACTTTAGGCATGTGTGCAGCGTGGTGAGCTTGTTCGGCAAACTTGTGGCTGGAAGCAGTTCAGTTATTAGTATATTATTACTGACATGTCTTGAATATCTCAACCTAATTGTATGGCTTCACTTCATCTGGATCCCATAAATTCACTCGCTTAGAAATCCAGAATACGTACTTGTGAACAAAAATGATAAAGAACCTCTATGGACCATCAACATAACATGAATTACCATAAAACAAGCAAGTTCGTCTCCATGTTTAAGTGAATTAGAACTTTTAGTGTAAATAGAAAGCTCGCATGATGAATGGGTTTCTTTACAGACAGGTAAAAGAACTTTTAGTGTAGCTACCTTACGATGTAAGGCCTCACGAGCACCTCCTGGATAAAGGAGTACAAATGATCCTCTTGAAAACAGCCTATACATGTTCGAAGGAGTCACTGGCAATGCACCATAGACGCTCACGGTATCAATGGTAGAAATCTCTTTCCGTGAGGTTTCAGTTGTTTTCGAGAACAAAACTGGGTGTCCCATGCCACGTATGATAACTTTTTTCTCCCTCAAAAACTCTTCATAAATGGGACGAAGTTCGAGCCCAATCAGCATATGGTTACCCACTAATAATACAGGACCTTTATCAGGAACCCCAGCAAGATTCCTCACAACCCTTCCATCTTTCAGGGTAGAGAAGATGACTGGACTTGTTGCAACTTGAAACCACCTGTAGTCATTAAGTGTTAGATGTGATTCAGTAAGAAATGTTGATCATCAAACATGATTTGTAAAATAGAATTACGGACAAGCTACCTATCATTTTGATGAATTGTTTTGAAATCACTGACAGATGGAGGAAGGTAATCTGTTACATTATCATATCGTCTTGAACGACGGTATGTGATAGTGCCTTTAAGTACAGTCAACAGATTAATGCCATCTTCCTGAAAAAGTATGAAAAGTGAGTATTTAGTGTTTCCTATCCAGCCAATTGGTTAGGCTCTGGTATTTTAATTACCAACTATTTCACAATTCAAAAAGCAAGGCTGTTCTACTATAAACAAAGACAGTAGTTCTAACATCTAAGGTTTTATTCAGCTTTCATGTTCAAGTATAAACCGGTTTTTAATAGAAACAATGAAAGTTTAGCACATCACAGAGCTAAATTTCAATAAACCCAGAACTTGTTGTCAAGCATTGATTTTTTACCACCCGAGTGCATTGGGCACAAAGCCCTCAATGAAACCAGAAACACAATGCAATCACAAATTCACAAACAAAAGTAAGCTATAAAGAAACAGAATGTTCAAGGATTAGAGAACATAGGTTGTCGCTTGACCAGTAATGGCAACTTACCAGTAGTAAGGTATGACCACTGTCCTTGAAATATCTAACTTTGCAATTCTTTAGTGAAGCCCAAAGTCGGTCTGCTTCATCTCCACTTGGTAGCAGGTTATCCTTGCCGCTAATACATTTTTCACAGCTACAAGTTATATATCTACATTCTGAATCGAACCAGTAGTCATACTGGACAGCAAACAGGAAGTAATACACAAAAGAATCAAGATATGGAAAGCTTCTTTGTACATGTATACATGTTGGATAGCTTCTTTGAAGTATCTAAATATGTTAGTCTTAAAAGTTTATTTCCAAAAATATCCTGAAAGCAAATCAAATGTGTATATATTGAAGGTACATAAGTCAACTCAACCAAAAAGCAACACATCAAACCTAATTTTTCTCTTGAAAAGTTGGTAAAGTTGGCAGCATCTTTACATGTCTCCAAGATATATGAATTATGCAAATATGCAAGAATAGACACAACAACAAGAGAAAGTAAAAAAATTTGTGACCTAACAGAATCCTCAATGCATCTCCTATTTAAATATAACATCAAACTAGAAAAAAGAGCCTGTCAAGAAACTGCAAAAAATAAGTAAAAGAATTCATCCTTTGCATATACACTAATAATCATGCCATAGATTCACACTTATATGGTGAAAAGTACCTAGCAAGAACTAGTACTTCAGCCTTTACAGCATGCAGCCGAGAGTTCACATAAGCAGCACCTGATTTTAGCAGATTGAGTTTCCACAGAAGAGTGTCCTGGGGTATGATATCTGCCAAACCCTGTTATATTGTATAAATCATGTATCATGGTATAAACAATCTTTGCCATGAACCCTCTGCAGAGTCCAGACTTTGATGATACACCTATAATTACTATTCACTGAAGGTCAACAATTCTTATGATATACAAGAGAGGGCAAGAGTAAAAGGACAAGCATGTAGCATTATAAGATGGAAATGCATGTCAAATATACTTCCCTTAATAGCTAAACAGTACATCCTAGTATATCTGGATAACTTTTCTCTATAGCCTTAAGAAAGAACGTTCATACATAACTTTATTAATCCAACAAATAAAACATTTTGGAAAACAGGGTTTTCTAAAGTTTACAGAAAAAAGAAGAATTTACAATTTACACAATTCATTATGCAGTAATTCAAATCACTTAAAACAATTAATCAAGACAGCAAATCAAATTGGAAATTTGAAAAAATAAATAGTTACGCACTAATCTTGTCTGATCTATCTAGCTATAAACTACTAAATATTCTAAACATTATTCATTGATTTCATTCTATCTTATATATGTTAGATAATCCTAGAAGGCTAGAACCTTAAAGACAGTTTTCGTGGTTCAACTGCACAAAATAATAGAGGCACGCACTTGAAATGAAAGTTTAGATTTCGAAAAATCATGAGATTGCTATTTCATTTTGCACTTTCCTTGTAACATACAGTCAATAAAAGATATTTCTGATGACACTGGGTTCTAATTCAATAATAAAACAGCTGGAAGTCAATCTGTTAGATCTGGTGTCCATTATTCAAAGAGGCATCCACCTGACCCATGCTTGGTATGGCCAAAAAAGAAAGTTAACAATTAAAATATTGATAAGCTAGCTTAAAGATATTTGAGATTAATTTTCCAAAATGAATTAATATCGACTACAGAAATTAGGGTGCTCTTTTGTAAGCTTAAGGAGTTAATTCATTTGTGCTCCATACCTATTTTTGTTACAAAAAGCATGACTGGAAAAAAGCACCCATATACGAGTGCACGAACACAAAAGATAACAGACCAGTCAACTCTTAAAGATAATAAAGCTGGCTCAGGATTTGGTCCCAGCCATTCAACAACAAATCAAGGTAATTTGTCGTATTTGAGTTTTTTTATTTCCCTGATTCAAAATATACATATGTAAGAAAGAAATTGAATGCAATGTCCATCTAAAGCTGATCAGTGTAGATGATAGAGTAACTGACAGATGCTTACCTTTTCAGTTAATGAAAGATTTAGGCTTAAGCCTTGATGCAATAATAGCCCTGTGTCTTATAAAAATGAGGGGCTTGTATACTTTTCTTAATGATGATGAAAAATCATTAGATAACAGGTTCATAACCTTGACATAGTAATAGTGCTGTATCTTATGAATAGGGCTGACTCAGCTGATTTGTTCTTCTTAATGATTATGAAATGATGCATGCCTCTTATCCCAAATAGTCAGAAACAAAATCTTGCTGTTGAATAATGAGCTAATGTGATAGTTTCTTGGTTATTGATTACATTAGCACACATGTGAGGTGTGGTAGTGTGACACCATAAGCTCCAATCAATCCTGTCCCAAGCCTGTTGGATCAGCCAAAACTGACCTGCATCTGACCAATATAAATGAACCATCAGGTACATGGACTGGGTTGGGGTTGAGATTTTGTGGAACACTAGTGGTCAAGTTGACTTCTGCCAAGCCCTATTGGAAAATTGAGTTGTCAATAGGACCCAGTTTTGAGCTCAAATTGAATTTGGTGTATCTTCTCAGTTTAACAGGCTGGACATAGGCTAATTTTTAAAAGATGAGCTTGGTCACTGTTCAGTTACTTTGCCTTGACTCGAAGGCCCAAGTCAATGCATTACTTTTTTATGAAGGGTCACTACATGTCAACACATCAGTTGTTTCCCTGTAGTCATTGTTGAGTGTCTGATTTGAGACTTCAGCTGCCATGAGGACATAAAAGGGCATGTCCAAGTTTGGAGGATCTGCATTTATTACTATAAGAGATTGAAGCATGGAAAACCTTCCCATTCTTCTCTCTCGAGCACATGCCACACATAGAAGCTGATGCAGCTAAAGAAAGAAGATACTGAGCAGAAACTTCCCAGAAAAAGATGCCAAACAGAATTAGTCATTAAGTGAGAGTGCAGCAATGGATCAACAAAACCTACACAAGAATTTAAAAGCAGTAGAGCTATAGGTAAAAATATGTGTTGACAAATCAAGACTGGCGGAAAGGATCTCATTAGTGAACATGCTGAGCTCAACTGCCCTCCTGAAACAAAGTGCACATGAACGCAATAACGTAGACCTTGTAAGACTTCAAATTTAGAAATGAGATTTTCTTTAAAGCCTATGCATGAAGAAGAAATAGCACTTATTGAAAAACAAAGCATTGTGTAATTGCATTGGATTGTCCTTAAAGCTTACGCATGGCAGGAACCCATCACAATGCATTGTCCTATAATTGCATTAATGAAGCATTGTGTAAAACACAGTGATTACTGATATACTTCCATAAATTCTGAACTAGATAGAGGTAGCAAATAGATGAGAATTAATTGAGTAGTCTTACCGAAAGTAAAGGCAATAATGAAGTGAGACTGTTTGACAATTCTTCAAATGTTTGTAGTATAGGAAGGTTATCTTCCACACTCGCCATTGCCATTTTTACAGGATCACCTATTGCCAATGAGCCAAAACAGTTAGTGGAATACTGCTTCCAAAGAGAATAAGGTAACTAGTACCAAGGTTTGCTGTACCGCCTGAGTCGATATGATACGGGTGGTACGTACCAATCCGACTTGCCACCAAGACATGGCTCACCCAAGTCCCTATTAGCACGCCCCGGAATTCCATGTGTTGGTACACCTATACAAACCGGTATGTACTGTACTGACAAATCTCCAAGACGGGTCCAGTAACCCAAAAGACGAACCCTGACTAGTACAATAAGAAAACATGCAAGCATCTTTTATGACGTCTAAATTTTGTCGAAAGGAATGATACAACAAAAAGATATGCATCCCTGCTTATGGCATCAGCCACATATGGACCATTTTCCAATTCTATCGGATGTCTCTGAAGAGACAAATGGACCCTTTTCTAGGATGGAACTCTATCAAAGAGTACAATGTCACTGTTCAAACAAAGGACCAATACGTTATTTAAATCTTCCTCTACCATTTCTCACATTACATCTTAGTTAACATACCTCAATCATATTTGTAGGCAAGAATTGATGCTCAGGCCAAAAATTCTCATTCAATGAAAGAACAAGTTCCATAACTGGGGTATTGGACTGGTTTATGTTTAAGTTATACTGGCTGATTTGGATCCATGTCTAATTCAGACCAAATTGATTTATTCTTGCCTCGGATTCCACTTGCCCCTATTCTTTTCAGGTTCAGGTTCAGACTAGTGAAAAGAAAAGAGAATATCACAGGAGAGAAGTTTTCAACTGCCTCCATCACTTCTTTTTCTACTTTTGTGTTCAGTTCCATTGGCACATTGCCACATGCCTTAGTATTGACATAATTCACATGTTGTGCATGATTTGGATCCAAGTCTAATTCTGACCAAATTAATTTATACTTACCTAGGACTCCACTTGCCCCTATTCTTTTCAGGTTCAGGTTCAGACTCTAGTGAAAAGGAAAGAGAATATCACAGGAGAGAAGCTTTCAACTACCTCCATCACTTCTTTTTCTACTTTTGTGTTCAGTTCCATTGGCACATTGCCACATGCCTTAGTATTGACATAACTCACATAATGTGCATGATATCCAGGCAACCAAATGAAATTATTGGTGTAGGCAACACCGGAACCCTAGTTAATGAATCTGCTTTGACAAGTCCAAAACCATTTTATATGTATTTTGCTCAATTTATCCTCGTTATATGTATACATCCATCTCAATATTCTCATCAGAGTGACACCTTTTCTTTTAGTGTGTTATTTCTTAAATACCCAATATAAAGGATCACGACTCACTTACTTCCTATGGAACTAAAGGGCACATCACAATCGCACTAGATTCCAAAAGCTTCAGGATGAAATATTACCAATTTTCATTCTTTAATGTGCAAATACGTAGCAAAGCCTCTTGGATGAACTGAATTCTGTATTATGAAAAAACATTACTCATCATTCCTTTATTTTTCATCTTTTTACCAATCCTTAAGATTGCTAGAGCTCTTTGGCACTTCCACAAGTGTGCTTGACTTGAATCCACCCAGCACCACCCAAACCTTTGTGTGATACCTCCAAAAGTTAAATTTTAATGTGAATGGAACTCAACATCCACTTTCAATCTCATGAGATCCTAGTAAGAAAAGGATGGTAGGTTGTCCATCTTTAGATCATATCATTTCCCAGTTGCCTAGCCGCAGATGTGCAGGGATGTATCATGCCTCATTTCAAAGCTCCACCATTTGTCAACGTGCTTTTGATGCTTTATGGGCGCATGGAGAATTTATTTTATTTCCTGAATGGTAACTTAGCTAAGATAGCTAAGTTGGTTGTTTGTCATATGTATATCAGTACCAGATCCTCTTTTGTTTCTCTAAGCGTTTCTCACTTTATATTCAAGAAACGGTAATCTCAAGATCCTATCAATCATGAAAAATCATAAATTGGACTAGGACAGCTGGTGGAATGACTTGATCAAGAATACTCAGTTGACGACCATATCAGCATGCTACTTGCATAATTTTCTGATGTTGAATCAGAAGAAAAACATATCACAAAGCAGGGTTTTGAATACCGATCCGTATCGGCGTACCGAGCTCTACTCGGTATGGTACGTACCGATATATGCTAGGGCATACCGATGGTACACCCTAAAACCTTGAAAATTCCTTCACCTACCACGCCAGGGTGTACCGATCGGTATGTCTCGGTAACGATCAAAATCCGGGGCGGTACCGGTCGATACACCTCGATACCGGTCAAAACACTGGTACTGCTCGGTAGAGGATGGTCCGCATACCGATATCCTCTTGGACCGGTACATACCGCCCATACCAGGCGATACACATCGAAATTGAGAACCCTATCACAAAGTATTCATATCATCTACTCTGTTATTATATGCACCATACTACCATAGCTTAGTTACAAAATTTGCATAAGCTAATTCACTCAACTCCGTAGCATCTCATTCCTTTGACCGAAGTTTAACAGAGATCACTCCTGATGAAAAAGTGTAAATCTATTATCTATTATATGAAGTAAAAAAACAAGAATGTGATAAAGACACAAACCCATGATAAAGCTAAGAAGGTAAGGAACAGTAACATGAAGGTTGCTAGGTAGAGCCCCCAGGATAGGGATTAAAGGCTGCACTTGAGATTTGCCAAATGATGTTGCTGAAGGAAATGATGCGTACATCAGTAACAACTTAGATAATCAAGAATTATTTTAAAAAAATTTGCAAGGCCACCAAATAGCATTTGTGCTACAAACCTGGATTGACTAACACTAATACTAAGTCAATGTTAGGATTGCGAGCTGCAACAGCGAGAGCTAAGCATCCACCAAAGGAATCTCCAACAAGATATATAGGCTTATCCGGAGACATAGCATGCTCCTTCTTCACAGAGTTCTCCACAAACTTTACAAGTCCTTAGTGCAAAAACACGATCCATTAGGACTAGGAAGACCTGTGCTTTTTAACAGTTTAGCATATACAAAACACGCCACAATCCACCAAAAGAAAAATAAACCACCCACAAAAACAAAAGACGAAAGAGAAAGTAATATGAAACGGTCTTCCACAATCAAGCATCATCTATAAGACAAACAAGTTAACAAGATGCAAACAGAAGCACTTTAAAAATCAGTGGAGGCAGGATGAATGTCACTTTGACTAGTAGTAAGAGAAAAGCTAAGAATTCAGTTTTTTATCAAGCCGAGGCTGCACAGAAAGGATGACATTAAGAAGTTTCATATGCTAACATATGTTCATGCCAGGGCATCAATAGATGATACAGCCAGGCAACGAAGGAGTTTGAAAAAAACAACAATTGACAACAAGACATTGCTTGGCTCATTCATACGCACTACTAGGAACAGAAAGAACAACAAGCCATAATGTACTAACAATCTGGGGTTAGTTACATGAATCTTTTTTTTCAAAATTTGGTGTAAATCCATGATCACAAGATCCGACCAAGTAATATGCAGTCTGTCAACTGTATATTGCAACGTCCTTCTTCTATGCATGGGATTGAACAAAAAAAAAAACATGCACGGGCATAGTTTAGTTGATTACTACAAAATAAAACATTCTAACATGATCCTTATGCTGTACTTTTAAACGGGAGTAGAAAAAACTTTCTTGGTCAATGACACATACCCCATTACGTACTACCGTAATAATAAGTTGATGGGCCCTATATTACAACCACAAAAGAATAAGTAACAAATATAGGGAAAGTAATAATGCCAATTCAACACTCAACTTACTAAAAACAACTCAAAAAGGGTTACTAAATCTATTTTGATTCCCCAACTTCAAGGATGAATTCAAAGTACCAACCATATATAAAACGAAGCTCAGGAAAACATTTCTTTATCACTCACTCCATCTCAAATACAAAGGGATCATCATGTAACCAAGATGAGCTTGGTCCCCAAGGGCACTTCACACTTGTGAGAGCCACCAAAAGCATAATGATCCATTCAGAATAAATATATTTGAAAAACTATGGTACATGGCCTCTCTCATTGAGGGTTTTATCACCACATACATAATTCTTATGAACTCTAAACGGCCCATCCAAGATCACCTATTTGATCTGTATCAAAGATCCACCGTTGCAGTAATGATTAAAAGGGGTTTTCCTAAGGTGGCTAGCTACTAAGTCTCTATGCATCTTTAATCATTATATGTGTCCAACTTGTTCAATAGGTGTGGTAATTATTCGTAGAGGTGACTTTTGTGGCTTTATGTTAAAAGAGCAACAAATTACTACTGAAGAAGGATCGTTTTCCTTAAAACGTAGATCCTATTTGTCCAAGGTAAGCAAGCATGTCTCTATAAGCTTTTTGTCTTAGTTGATACCACATAAAGACAGACATTTCTTACATAATTTTTTTTAATCTTTTCTTATAAATCACAAAAAAGGTTGTCATTTAAATGAAAACCAGATAAATTATTGTCTGCACTATAAGAAATAAAAAAAGCTGATGCACAACAAATTCTTTTTAGATAGCTGTAGAAGTAAATTCAAATGTACAAAGGAAATTCATCAGATTTTCTTGTAAATCTACTCTAGCTTAAAAGACTAATTGAATAAAAAATAGAAAGAAAAAAATTATCTGCCATAATACATTACATTGATTCCAAGAAATATTACATTGCAATTTATCCCATGATCTAGCAATAGCTACACACATAGAGGAACAGTGAAAACATTTGTAGCAGAAGGAATTGCCAACATATGTGAATAGAAGGAAGTGCTCAAACACACAGATTAAAGAATGATCCAAACCTTCGAATGGTGTTCTATCATTTATCGGGATGTGC
This sequence comes from Musa itinerans, assembly GCA_001649415.1. Classification (NCBI taxonomy): domain Eukaryota; kingdom Viridiplantae; phylum Streptophyta; class Magnoliopsida; order Zingiberales; family Musaceae; genus Musa; species Musa itinerans. Next base: position 214,467 of record LVTN01000037.1, read on the forward strand.
AAGCACCTTACTTCGAAAACCCTGTAGATCAGAAAAAATGGAAAGAATACCAATCATAAACATAATCAGAAATTGGGAACAAAAATTCACTGGATAAAAAAAAAAACAAAGTTGTTAAAATCAGGTAATGCAACAATGGCGAAGGTTATTCAGAAAAAGACAAATAATAGAGATTTGTAAAATCTTGCGAAGAGCTAGTTCCCAATTTCTTGCAGAACTCAACGAGCTAAATTCATAAATCCACTCATTCATACTGCGTAAGCATCTTACTTTCCAAGAGATTTGTGATGCAAAATCAACCCCATTCCAACGCCATCGGTACCTGCACAAAAAGAGTCGGGTCAGAAACGTACCCTAGTAGATATGAATCAATCGCCAATCTCGTAGAGAGTGTACAAGTGCATGAACGAAATAATACTTCCGTTCAAAAAACAAGCAGAAAAAGAAGATCAAGAGCCAGAATTAAAGATAACCAGGCAAGAAGAGCAGCAAAGGCGAGTCCTTTATCGGCGCCCCGCATTCGACAGGGCAGAACCAGCGAGGAGGGCCACCGTCGGGCTTATCGATCGCTTTGGCAGCGTCGAAGTAGTCCTTGACGCTGACGGCCCCGAACCCATCATCATAAAGCACGTCCAATCCTCCATTCTCGGCACCGGACACCTTCTTCACCTGTTCAGAGTGGCCGAACGTCCGCCGAGCCCGGTCCGACTCCAAGCGAGGCGCATCCCTCGCCCGACTCTCGCTTACCGCCGCAAGCCGAAGCCTCGGTCTGGGAGGGCGAGGCCGACACGGCGAGAATGGCAGGGAAGGGAGCGCGGGGAACGGGGACGAAGACAAGGACATGTCTGAAGGACGAGGCGACGAGAATACGGGCGAGACGGAAGATGGAAGCGATCCAAAGATGAAAGCGGGCGCGGTTTGTTGGCGAAGATGGCCACAATTCGTCAAACTATAAACGAAGCCGGTCAATGTACCGACCGTTATAATCACCAAAAGGTTTAGAAAGACAAAAAAAAAAACCCCAAACAGAATAATAAATCAATTTGTAATTTTTTTTTCACTTAAATATCCTTTATAAAAGGATCATTTTTTCCTTTAGGAACGATAAAATATATATTAATATCTTAAATCTCAAAATTATATTATGAAATTTAAACCCTCGAAATCGAGTGTCACTTTATTATTATATATTTAAAATATTATTTTTTTTTATAAAAAATAAGTAACAAAGATGAAATTGAAGCTTAGAACCTTACGATAAACTGTCAAACTCTTTACCGACTAAACTAAAATAGTCGACGCCTTGAAAGTCCATCTACTATAGTTTTTCAAAAATTATCAAGTAATTATATATATATATATATATAATATGAATTTTTTAAACTTGGGATGGTGTTCAAAAAGAAAAATGAGGACAAATTAGAAGGATGAAAAGTTGGGATTCCAATAGCTTGTAGCATGGTTTTCTCATCCCAACCACTCGTTTCAAAGCCCCACAAGTCATCATCACATTTAGCAGCATGGTTTCTTCTTGATCTTTGTGATTGGGTTATGTGGCTGTGGATCGGAGGTGCATCAAAGCAAGCCTTACCTTCGACTGCAGGAGGAGGAGGTTGACACAGACACACGTCGTCGTAGCGTGAACGAAACGTATCAAGAACGAAGACCTCATGAAGAAGATAGCAAGAGGGTGGCGACTACTACTGTGTTCAGATTCTTTGATGCTTGCTTGCTTGCTTACAGTTCCAATCGTGAGCAGGCGTGGATCAAAAAGAAAAAGGAAATTATTATTATGACAGGCACTTTCATTACGATCTTATCATGAAAGTTTTATTTTTAATACTTAAAATTTCTTAAAAAAATTAATTATGATAAAATTTCTTACGAGATTATTTTGATGAGTGACTCTCGCAATGATAGTGTATATGTACATTAGAGAATTTTTTTTTGAATAATATCGAAAGATACACATTATAAATTTAAATATATTATTATTTAATTTTATATTTTAATATTAAAAAATTATATAATAAAAATATAATGATGATTTTTAAAATTTTCTCCTCCTCATTGTTTCATTATAAGCGATTGCGATTATTTATTCAAGGGGACCAGAAAACGACATTCATTTATATGATCATCTAATTATAATTCAGCGAAGAACCAAAATCTGTACAGATTCAACGCTTTTGGTAGAGCAATTCAGAGATCATTTATTGTTTGCAAACTTTACTCAGTAAACATGGGCCAACCATCCAATCGAAATTAACAATGGAGTGATGCATGGACGAGAGCTTGCACGTACAAGAAAGATTGCTGCAATTAATTGAGATGGGATGGGGGTAGGAAGGTGGCAACATCGATGTCGCTGTTTCTTGTGGTGAGCTTCGCTTCGACATTGCACTTTCCGTGGGCAAGAAGAAGTGTGATTTCCATGTCGAAAACCGAAGATCGATCCACAAAAAGTATTCGGGTTGAACTAAATCGACCCCTGTTGAAACGAGCAAAATCCGAAAAAAAAATTATTTCGATCGATCGACTCAATAGAACACAAACAGATCATATCAAACCTCCAAACAAACACACGATGCATGGACGATAGAGAGCTTGCACGTACAAGAAAGATTGCTGCAGAGAACACAAACAGATCATATCATTCTATGAACCTCCAAACAAACACACGATTACTGTAAAACCCATGCACGAGTAAGGTGAGATGATGCAAAGATGCATTCCAATCGAAATTAACAATGGAGTGATGCATGGACGAGAGCTTGCACGTACAAGAAAGATTGCTGCAATTAATTGGGAGAGGAGGGGAAGAAGGGGGGGGGTAGGAAGGTGGCAACATCAATGTCGCTGTTTCTTGTGGTGAGCTTCGCTTCGACATTGCACTTTCCGTGGGCAAGAAGAAGTGTGATTTCCATGTCGAAAACCGAAGATCGATCCACAAAAAGTATTCGGGTTGAACTAAAAAAATACTTTATCATGAAACGAGCAAAATCCGAAAAAAAAAATTATTTCGATCGATCGACTCAATGACAACACTGTCTTAACGTAATTGAGGTATTGAATAATTTATCTATTGATTTTATTAAATCTGAGATTCAAAATATTTAATAAAAACATCCATCATAATCATATATATGTTGATTTAAAATATCCATCGATTCATTAATTTATTGAGCTTATGTCTCGTTTAACGATAGTATTAGGAAAAAATATCGTTGACGTCTTAATCAGTCTGATGTAATCCGGACCTGTATGCGTAGAGTTGTTCGAAGTATTCTCAAGAGAAAATGTTAAGCTTCTTAGACACCATATGTACGAAAAGCAAGGTCAAAAGAGATTTATTGACCCAGTTAGTCCGACACTCAAGTCAATAACCCAAGATATATGAATACGGACATGAGTAATCAAAAGAAATTATTTTTCTTTGTGTTAAAGATGAGCTTTTATGTCTAATTATAAAAGATAAGAAAGAAGTTTGCAATTGTCTTTATGACTGTAAATGATAAGAATGAAGTATATAGTTTTCTTTCTTATCATAAATGATAAGAAAAAAGTTTATGATTATTTTTCTAATCATAAATGATAAGAAGGCTTCTTCTCACTCTTTAGCACACATGGCGATGACGTGTTGGACGATTAACTGATAATGTATCCCTTATAAATCAATCTAAATTATATTTAATTGATAGGAGAATGTAAATCAATCTAAACTCCTTAGGCACAATCTGTATGAAAATCAAGGTTAAAAGAGATTTCTTGATTCAGTTCATCCGACACTCAAGTCAGTAAATTGAGATATATGAGTGCCTACTTGAGTAGTTAAAAGAAATCCTCTTTCATTGTGAAATACGATCTTTTATGTCTAATCGTAAATGACAAGAAAGAAACTTGCAATTCTCTTTATGACCATAAATAGTAAGAATGAAGCTTATAATTTTCTTTCTTATCATAAATGATAAGAAAAAAATTTGTGATTATTTTTCTGATCATAAATGATAAGAAGGCTTCTTCTCACTCTTTAGCACACATGGCGATGACGTGTTGAACGATTAACCGATAATGTATCCCCTATAAGTCAATCTAAATTATATTTAACTGACAGGATAATATAAAAATCTTATCTCGAATCTCTCGTTCTTTACTTAAACTTTGTAATAATAATAATAATAATAATAATAATCATAAAACTCTAACATTAATATGACCCAATGATTTCAAATACTTTTTTTATCGTTTGAAATATTATCTCGATCCAAAGTAATATGTACTCAATTCTAAAAGTCAGTCAACGGAGTTTAGACGATGTAAAACGTTGTATCGACATCTTTCATCTCCTTTCGAGAAGCGAAGGAGATGGGCGTGCACGTGTTACAATGCCACGTCGTTTTCTTCTAGAAGGGCCCTGTCCACTAGCGTGGAAGTCAACTCGAACGGGCCAGTGAACAGAAGATATAATAATAATAATAATAATAATAATAATAATAATAATAATAATGGTGACATCGCAAGGCAAAGGCTATGTAGAGAATTGGTGTCGAACGCACACCACCGCCCGACCACGTTTGACGTCTCGTGGGATCGCCTCTTCCTGTTTCGTCCCCATCCCCGGACGGAGCACCGTTCGTCCTCGGTGCGTGTGATGGGCCACTCCACCATTCCTCCACCTCAGCAATCATTTCATTCAGTATTTTGATTTGATTTGTTTTTTTTTTCTTTTTTCTATCTATCTCTTGCTAATAATTCAAAGAATAATAATAAAAGAAAGATAGTTACATCCATTCCTTGCCCTGAGCTCAGGTTTCTTATGCCATTGGATGATAGCAACAGCGTTCCAGCTCAGCCGCAGCCACCTTCTCTCCTATCCCCGGTATATAGTTGCACCTCGGGAGGCTCTGCTTGTGCCACCACATCCGCACCTCCCATGGAGGCCTCCGGCGACTCCGAGGCAGCTTCCGATCCCGTCGCGGAGGAGGAGGAGGACGACGACGACGATGACATGGAGTCCTGCTGCTGCATCGACGACGACGACGCTGCTGCTCGCGCCAGCTCATGCTTCTCGGAAGCTGAGTCGACCGATCACGACGGCGGCCGTGAAGAAGAAGCCCAAGACGAAGAAGGTGGCGGTGATGACGGAGCTCCTGCGGAGGACCGCAGTACGTTAACGCTGTCGTCATCGGGCTCGGAGGAGGAGGAGGAGGAACGGGTGGTGGATCCCGGAGAAGAGAACAGGCTATTCTGGGAGACTTGCTTGGCTTCCGGATATCCTTAGAGAAACGGGCTCTCTCTCTCTCTTCTCTTCTCTTCTCTTCTCTTCATGTATTGATAGGTTTCTGTGGAAATTAATGACTTAAAAATAAAGCATCTAATAATTATTTTTCTTTTGTTCTTTGAAGTGCTAAGATGTACCAATAAATATCATAGAAGACCAGATGACATGAGAATTGACCTAATCTTCACTCTGCCTTCTTCTTGTCTTTGGACCAGCAGCAAGCAGATTACAACATTCCAACACCAACACTTCCATCACCAAAACAATGACCAAGCAAACCCCAGTCAACGTACTATTCTAGAAGCTAATTAATATATATATATATATATATATATATATATATATATTTATATCTAAATCCTTTTTTTGTGTGTATAGAGATAAAAAAAATCTC
>LVTN01000037.1:222357-241746 GCA_001649415.1 Musa itinerans
TTTCCATGATGAGCATGTTATACTCTCATTGTAATTTGAGAAGGTTCATTCATACATCAGATTCTTAATCTTTGAGTACTACAAAATACTAATAGTTTTGCCTCATAATATATATATATATATATATATATATATCCGAATGCTTACACAAAATATATTTCTAGTAAGATTTGACTTGCAACTAAGGTCGGAAAAATAGAATAGAATTTGTTACCATGGTGATTTTGTCTTGATTGACTACTACTACTAGTACTACTACCATAGTAGCAATGTGTGATGAGTCGATCGGCAATCCCCATGTTGACAAGCATTGGTATGTGTGTGGTGTTGGTGAGCTCGACGATGAAGAGATTAGTCGGAGGCGTAGAAGAATGTTGTTGTAGTGCCACTTTCTCAAAGTTTTGACTTGTCGCTTGTAAGGCCCGATTGGAAGGAAAAATGTCGCATTCGCTTGATGAATCGGTCATAAACAACAGCTCATGATTGGGGATTGGGGATGGAGAGGATTGATGAACATCACTTTGAAAAGGAAGATTAGGTTTGAATGGCAGAAAAAGAAGGTTGGTTTTGGAACTACCATATATATTTTTAGGATGACATGTTGAAAACATATTAAATATTTATTTCAAGGTGGATTATGATTAACCTCTTATCTCCAAATCATACTTGGTCAAATATCTTTTGAGTCCTAAAGGGATTTAAATTATTTGGAGAATAAGATTTTTTTTTTTTTTTTGCAGAATCACAAATTGTACAAAAAGAATCACTTATAAATTAGAGTTTTTATTTTATTTTATAAATATCATATATATATATATATATATATGTGTATGTGTATGTATGTATGTATGTATAAAAGAGGACATATAAGGTATTATGAAAAGATACGGTTGACATCTCGATTAGGCTAACATAGTTTTGATCTACGTGTGCAAAGATGTCCAAAGTATAATTTAGATGTTTCTAAAGTGAAAACGTTAAACTTCTCATGTGCTACTTGCATAAAGACTAAGGTTATAAGAAGTTTCTCAATCTGATCTCTCTAACGTCCAAGTTAGTAATTTGAAGTAAATAAGTGTGATCACGAGTAGTAAAAAATGATCAATGCTATTATAAGTAAAATTTATACTTAGATTGTTAGAGACGATTAAAGACGTCATCTTCACATAATCTTTATCCTTTTGTCTACGTAAACAAACAATAGGAAAAAGGAGAACCCACAACTATTCCTCGAAATTTTTGACGTACACACAGAGGATCAAAACTCAAGATATAGTTTTATCCATTATATTTGATTATTATGGATGTCATCTTCACATAATCTTTATCCTTTTGTGCACGTAAACTATAAACGATAGGAAAAAGGAGAACCCACAACTATTCCTTGAAATTTTTGACGTACACACAATATAGTTTTATCCATTATATTTGATTATTATCTCCATGAATGTAAAAATATAAAAAAAAAACCATATAATGTAAATACTATATTATCTTCTCTTATCTGAGTCTTATTGTTGATTTCTGAATTTTCTGCTTTGGTTCGAAGGTCTTTTTCTTCTCTCGAACACTGGCTCGCTCTCGAATATTGAGGAGGAGGGATGGCGGTGTTAGATTGTTTGGTCATTGTTTAAGCGGATAATTTTAAGGATAATGTTAGAATAATTAGTTTCGCCTGTGGAGAAAGAATCAAAATACAAATGAACGCCACCGACACACTTCATCATCCCCATGGCGACCGCAGTGAGTTCATGGCCCGCTACAGCTCTGAGAAGGAGACTTTTTTGGCGTCGCCACCAGCGGTAGCATGCACCGACAGAGAACAAGGACAGCTATTATCTGTGTTTGTATATATACGTCTGGTTGCAAACGATAGGTAGCAGCACATGAAAAGACGAATCAAGGGATGGCTAATTCGAACTACCAAGTCAATCTTAGATCAAAGTCTTTCTTCTTCTTCTTCTTCAATATTCATAATGACCTTCGATCTTAGGTCTTTTTTGTCGTCTGCTGTAAGGTGGAAGACACGAAGAAGCATGTCACCTTTCGGACAGAGCTCCAAAGGTCACTCTGTCTAGGTGAGGAGACTCATCTCGCAAATATAGAGGGAGGGGGTCACCCATATTTCAAGTCTCTTCTTCGCATGCTTCAATTTATATCTTTATGACTTCATTTTTAGATAATTTTTTATCTAAAATATTTTAATATTTTCTCTCCCATCACATGAACAATAATATATATGATTGTGCTGATATCAGTTCGGATCAGTGTGTATAAAGTTCAATATGGTCCAAGGTTCAAACTTTACGGACGAGAGAGACTCGTGATAGTCGACTTACATAAAAGACCAAGATCTGATAGGTTTTCGTAGTGCTTTTCGACGTAGAATAATTTTAGTAAACAATAATTGATTTCGATTATCATATCCAAGATATCTTTATATTATGTAAATCAAAAGATTCCTTTGACCTATTATTTTCGGGACATGTTTGAAATATTTTTCAGTGTCCACGTTGCTTGATTGTATTGTGACGTGTCGAGTTGTGACGGGAGTAAATATTTTTTTATTAATATACATAACCATGAAGAATGTGGAAAATTTTAAATGTGTTGTTACACGTCTATCAAAAGAAAAAGATTGATAGCGTCTTGTCATCGGCTAACTCATTAGGTTAGCTAGCTAGTCATTTAAAACGTCGGATATGGATCGTCCCAACACATCTCGCCACCAATCATGCACGATGACGAAAACTATTTCTCATCTTTTCTTTTACATGTTAATTTCTATATGATCATGACTCAAAAAAAAAAAAAAAGGAAAGGATGACACAGGACAGATCACCTAAAGATGCCTTCATCCTCTTCCACGGGTCATCTATGTATAGATTTAGTGATATCTTGGATTAAAGACATGCTAAGACTTTTGCTCTCAAAGAGGCTGTCAGTGTTGAGCCTTACTATATTATATTAAATCTCAAAATAAAATTCTTAATTTATTAAAAAACTCCAAGTTTTTCTTCTTTACGACGTTTCGTAATTCAATTCTTAATTTAAATATTACTAACTTGAACGTTAGAGAGAAAAATATGAACATTAGCAAGGTGAAAGCTCATAACTTGTCCTTCTACCTCCTCCTCCTCCTCCTCCACTGCCTAAAGTACTAGTAGCTAGAAGGACCACCATCAATTATTTGTGAAGAAGAGAAAAGAATGGTTCCTTGAGCTACAAGATAAAGAGCAATGGCCTCGGTAGGCCACGTTCCCTCTCGTCGACTATGAGAGCGACTCTGCCTCGTGTATCTTCGTTTTCACTACCTTATTATAAATCTAATTTTGACGTGCATTTACTCTCCACATCGATCTGTGATTCCAATTAGTTGCAACTCACCAGTGTTTCCGTAGTTGTTCATGACATTAAGTTGAGTAGTTGACCAAGTATCACATCACATGCAAAAGATTCCTACGTGATCTCTTCATAAATCTTTTCTTAGGTCTTCAATTAAAGATTATATCTATATATGTATATAATGCAGTCTATATAAGTGGCAGCAAGTGAAGCTTGTGTTAGCGGACAAGAAGACCGGCAGTGGAGGAAGCCTCGTTTGGATAGGGAGGGGGGACGCGACCGGAGATGATGAAGCCGAGCTTTCTTCTCCTGTTGGCCATAGCGATAATAGCTCTTGGAAGTTGTGAGAGAGGCCAAGCCGAAGGCCTGAAGAAGGGCTTCTACAAGAAGAGTTGCCCTCAGGCTGAGGAAACCGTTCGGAGCATCATATGGAATCGCGTCTCGAGCAACTCGGAGCTGCCTGCAAAGTTGCTGAGGCTGTTCTTCCATGACTGCTTCGTCAGGGTACGTACGTGTGAGTTTTGTTTGAAGAAAGGGAGGGAGGGAGAGGTCGGCAAAATAACATGCATGCGCACTCGCATTCGCATTCTCGATGATGACAGGGTTGTGATGCCTCGATCTTGATCGAGTCGACCTCCGACAATACTGCCGAAAAGGACGCAGGCCCTAACCTATCGCTAGCAGGCTTCGATGTCATCGAAGAGGTGAAGACGTCATTGGAGACGGCATGCCCGGGGACGGTCTCGTGCGCAGATATAGTTGCATTGGCGGCGAGGGACTCTGTCTCCTTCCAAGTACTGTTCCTGAGCTAAAAACTACAGTGGTTGTGGTCATCGATGGTGGCGCTGACGGATGCATACATTTGCAGTTCGACAAGCTTCTGTGGAAGGTGAAGACCGGGAGGAGGGACGGCACCATCTCCCGGAAATCGGAGGCCCTCTCCGACATCCCTTCGCCGGCCTCAAACTTCTCGGTGCTGGCCGGGCAATTCGCGAACAAAGGCCTCCGTGTCCAGGATCTCGTCGTCTTGTCAGGTACAGTCGGGTCGACCGTAGGCCGATCCCGTAGTTAATTCGAGTCAGCGTCACGCGTCTACCGCTTCGTGCACTGTGTGTGCGAGGTAAACATCGGTTGTTGATAACGTTCGCTGTGACGAGGACGACCGCTGGCGTCGTGCAATCATACACAAGAAGCGCTGGTGGCATGATTCATGTCTGCCGGTGGTCGTTGGGCTGTCTCATCGACGAAACCGGGTTCCGTCGTGCAAGCATTGCCGAGGGGAACAGCCAAAATTAATTTGGATCGACTATGTCGACATTGCTTTTACTGTTGTTGCTTTAACGAAGGGGGGAGGAGGAAGGAAGAAGAGGAAGGGTACTACCGATTCGTGTTTGCCTACTTTGTACTGCAGGTGCACACACCATCGGAGTCGGGCACTGCAACCTGTTCAGCCAGAGGCTGTACAACTTCACCGGGCAGAACGCGGCGAACGACACCGACCCGTCGCTGGACCCGACCTACGCGGCGTTGTTGAAGACCAAGTGCAGGAGCCTGGCGGACAACACCACGACGGTGGAGATGGACCCGGGGAGCAGCACCGACTTCGACAACCACTACTACGCCAACCTGCAGGAGAAGAAGGGGCTGTTCGTGTCCGACGCCGCACTCCTCACGGACCACCGGTCGGCCAAGCTGGTGGGCAAGCTGCTGCGCCCGGGAGACTTCTTCGACGGCTTCAAGAACTCGATAACCAGGATGGGAGCCATCGGCGTGCTCACCGGCACGGACGGGGAGATCAGGAACAAGTGTAGCGTCGTGAACTCCTGAAACCTGATGTCACTTTCTTTCTACGGTGCATCTCATGCTTTAGTAGCTGTTATCTACTCGTTGATGTCGTAATCGATAAGATGGTTGTTTAATAACGTTTAGATGGGTAACACCACCACCGGTCATTACACATTTATAACTTAATAGGAGATCATAATTTCTATGTTACCGAAACAATCCATTGGATGACGAGATCCTCATACACTGGGCATACACAGATCGATCGATCAAAAACATCATGCAACATCATAACAAAATATGTTTTTTTTTTTTTGGTTGGGGTGGGGTGGGGGGGAAGAAATACACATGTACAAGAAGGAATTTACCAGTGGTGTGTTTGTTGTAACTCTACTTTTACAAACATAACAAGATTGATTGGTAGCTCACCGATGATGTACAGGAGGATTATTTTGAAGGTGATGGATGACAAATTACATTACCGGAGGAGGAACAATACTAGTACAACATTGCACACTAGGCAAAGCGATGAGGTAGAAATTTCTCCCGTTTAAGGTCGGTGCTTCATATGTAAGCAAGAGAACTCCTGTCATTAGCAGACTGTGGCCGACCTCGAGTGGGCGTAGGCGGTCTCTGAATATTGAGCTCCTGCAAAAACATTGTATCCAAAAATGAAGGTTGGTGGGTCAATCCAAGGAACTTCTTGTTTTAAGACAACCATTGTTTTATTTAGTAGACAGATCATGCTTTCGAATAAAGAAGTGCATTATCTGAAAAACAAATGCCGATAGAATATCAAACATGTTCCGGTAAAATGGAATAGACTGTTGTGTCCGAGCTAAATTTTTCTTTTTTAACTACACCTTTTGCAATTTCAGATTGTTTCTAATTCTTCTTATATCAGAATAGCAAGTTCTAAAGAAGTAATTTATCACAAAAAACAAAATAGAATATCAAACATGTTTTTTAAATCTTCTTATATCAGAAAACTCTGAAATTATGTTCTATATTGAACATATCGAACATGATATCAGAGTGTTCCTCCTTTGGCCTAAATGGTATACAAGGTAAAACACAAAGTATCATGGTGGCACTATTGATAAGGGCTGAAGAATAACTTCACACAAAGATGATTCATATTCATGTGATGTGACCGTTCGTTAGTTCTGACCTGCATCCATGTGTCCTCTACGGCATGCTCAGGTGAAGACTCAGGTGACTGAAGCGGTGGTGGAAGCGGATGAATCAACTTGGGAACTACCACTAACCCCCTTCCAACAACGAGTATTGCCCCAGCATTATTTGCCGTACCTGATGCAAGTTACATCGCAGTGAAAAAGCAGTATTTACGAATACATTGTAACAGAAGGAAAGACAATGACAACATTACCACAATAATTAGTTGCTGAAAACAACGTGATTAACTGTCCCTGAGCAAACCGTTCGAAACCATCCATCACACATTCATGAGCTCTTATGATGAGCTGTAATTTGTTTCTCTTACAGAATTCAGTCACTCGGTCAGGCTGCAAGTTCAAAGGACTTCACGATTACTTCTAGGCGGCTACAAAAAGATAAAAGTAGAGCCTAAACATAATCTATCCATTCAAAACAATGTTGCTATAGGCAAGCAAGTGAATGGGGCACAGAAACAGACTGAGACGATGTATACTATCACGTGCTATGTATATCATCACATGAATAAAATGAGAATAAAAGTAGACAGCATCCTTGAGTGCATTTTACAATTACTTGTGAATCTTGCAACCATTGTCATCGAGTCAAAATTAGCATTGTTGAACTGGCTGCACACGGATAATCTGGAGTAAGGGCCACATTCACATGGGTTTGTCATTTATAAGTCTGTCACCTAACTTCTATGTGTCAGAACCATTTCACAAGTATCTGAGTCACAAAAAAAAGACAGGCAACCATGGATTGCCATGGGACATGTTTCTTATTACCATGATTTTCTTTTCTCATCCCTTTTGCCTATAAATATACAATTGCGTTAAAATTAAGCTTATCTCTGGACGTAACAATGTAGAACTTATTAGCACTGTTCAAGTCAATGGCATGCAAATCCTCCATAATATAACATGGGAACTGGCTAAATTGTGTTCCCAAAGGCTGATGTGAAGTGTAAAGGCATAATGTAAATTTAGCAATGAGCAGTTGTTTTTGTAGTTTGGTAAGTTTGCATCAAGTCTGGTTAATACCCAGAAAAGTGAAAGGAAAAAGGAGGGAAGGCCACACTGAACATATTCATAATGTTTGATAGTCAAAAAGCAAGACTTCAAAAAAAAAAACAGAAAATTGCATATGTTTGCTTTAAGCTAAGACCAAATTCTCAGGCGAAGACTTCCAAACCTCTCCAAGATGGGCAAGATAAGCACACTTCCTGGTCATCTCCACCAACAAAATAGATAAGTTCTCATTCCATGAGTTTTTAACTCCAACCAGACAGACTTCGATGGAGTCAACATATATCTATAGTACCCAGAATAAGTACCGATGAATGATAAGTTCCCAGAATACATCCAAGGTAGTATCCCATGTTTTAACTCCAGTCGCTAGGAAGTTTCTTAGCATGAAGCAACCATAATGATAGTTAAGCATGTAAAGCAATTTATAGGACATCAACTAATGATTGGTAAATTATGCATCAAGAAGCATCACAATTTAAGAGCAACGTTGTAGTCATTCAATAAGCAAGCGGTCTCATAAAAAATGATATATAAATATACCCCAAAAGTGACCAGGCCAGGTCCCCTGGCATTTGGTCTCAAACCCTCTATGCTATCATTCTCTGTGGGATCAGACCTGCAAATTGAACGATCATCAGTATAAATTTTCAAAGGTGTGACAGATATGATGTAAATAGGAGTTGCATAGGAATTTAAGTACCAAAGAAGGTCCATTAGAATAATAGATCCAACATCCATGGTAATGGGCCTTTCAAGCTTCTCTATCTGCTCGACAGAGTTTATAGACCTCCCAATACCACCATGCATACAGATAATCTTCTTCTCTATGAGAGCAGCAAGTGGAAGGTAGTTGAAAAGTTGATTAAATCGAGTCCATGCCCATATCCCATCATTTTCCCCCTGAAAAACTATCTAATTAGCAATTTCTGATCATACAACCATGAAGGTATTTATAGTCATTTATCTTCCTACCATTCTCTCAATGCATTCAAGACGAAAACCGAAAAGAGCGTTGATGTCAGCTGCTTCATGGTTTCCTCGGATCAGATGGACATTCTCCGGATACTCTATCTGTATCCATTTGTTAAGTTTTATTGCAAAATTTAGAAAGGTGCATATGATAAGAAATTTCAAGAGCCAGAACTTACTTTCAGTGCAAGTAGCAATGTTATTGTTTCCAAGCTATGCTGACCTCGGTCCACATAATCCCCCAAAAACAGATAGTCTATGTACCTGAAATACAAAATGACTATATATACAGAAAAGCACAAAGCCACTGCCTATTATCACAGCACAAAAAATATATAGGCAAGTATTCCGGTCTGCATGATTAAATTTCTATTAGTCAATATATGACGAGGAAAAAAGTCCCATGTCCTGCTTGATCTAGAATGTGAGTTCTCAAAAGAGTTATTGAGGGATTAGAATCAAGAAATGGTCATTTTGCATGTAGTCGCTCTTCGACATAGCTAAGAGCTGTATGAAACAACTAACGTAAAGGTACAGTCATCCAAGGCCACAAAAACCTAATAATTTTCAGATGGCTGACCACTTTTGCTCAAAATGATTTTATTGAACTATGCTAAAGAAATAAAGAATCCATTCCCTGCATTGAAGATTTGATGGTGCCACAAACAAACTAGAGTTACTAGATAACCTGCAACACCTTCCGGTGTGCAATATGGCTTTACCACATTAAAAAAATAGCATGTCAGAGAATGACAAGAGGGAGCAAAAGGCAAAAGCTGCCTAAGCTGATGCAGTTTAAACACCAGCTGCATAAGCTTGGTCTTCTTGACGGTGATATAGAGAAGGTTTAACTTAATTAAAGAAAAATTAATGCTTTCAGTAAAGAAGCATACAGCAACATTTCCTAATCATCAATATTCCCACATTAGCCAGACCACCAATAATCCATTTAAAATGCATAATTATTATTAGTTTATTATGATCAAAAACCAAAATAAGCTTTCAGGATCAGATATGTAGCTGAAATCGACTAATCAAGTTCCTTCTACTCATTATGTTTTGATCATGATACCTAATTGTATTTGTTAGTCTCTTGGTGATTCAGATAATCTCTTATCAAAGAAGGCCAGCTAAATTGGTTTCCCAATCCCAAGGAAAATAAACACCCCGAGATACTGCCAGGTCAAATTTTTGTTAAATGTATAGAACTGTTTTGTTATATTTTTCATGCTTTTCCTGTCACTTTTTACCTATTCTTTTTCTTTTTCATCCTGGTCACCGCCAATCTCAGCATACTAAAGATGTCATTCATTCCAAGATACCAGTCTGCATGCTGACTGGAACTCTGATTGTATCAAGGTCCGCAATTCTAGTCTCAGCCTATCCTAAGATAAGAAAATTTTGAAACTAGAAAATATATTTATGTAAAAACTAAAAACCATGATATGACGTTTCAAGTATCGGACCGGAGCTGATCCCTGGCCGGACTAGCATGGGTTTGGTATGTGCCAATGTATCACACATGGTACACAGATGTGCTGCATAACTTTTTTAAGATCCGAGTATATAAGGTGTTGGGAGGCATGTGCCATGGTCCGTGCCGCCAATCTGATAGACTGCCAAACTGATACGTACTTGTTCGGACAAAATGTACAACCATGATAACCACTACTAAATTTGTCATAAATTCCATCAAGGTTTTACTCAATATGTACCACTAGTTTCTAACCTTCCTTTCAGCACATATACTCTTACCTGATCTACTTGCAATACCACTTTATGAAATTAACATAATAAGCTTTCATATAATATCCTGCTTCAAACAGACCTATTTTAATGAAAATATTAACAAAAGAAAAAGAAAACAGCATATCAACAAGTCAATTTTTGAGTCTTACGTTATGTCTCCCGCAGTTGAGGGAAAACCATACTCATCAAATAGTCTTATAAGATCACCAAACTGACCATGAAGATCACCAAATACTTTAATTGGAGCTTTCAGCTGCAAGACTGTTGGTTCTTGCCTAAATATCTGCTCAGCAGCATGACAAAGTTCACCAACTTCATAGGAATCAAGAAAAAATCTTCTGTTAGCAGGGGCTTTCCAACATCTTGGCCTGAGCAAAAAGGATATTATCTGCAACAAGATACCTTACATTAAACATTTCTGCTACAACTCCAGAAAGAATAGCTAAGTCACATGCTTGCCTTCTTATGCAAGCCTTGTGGAGATTTCTGCCTATTCAAGAACTTTTTTGCTGAGTATGTCTGTTCACCATTTGTAGGATGCACTCTTCTACTCTCATTCTCGAACTGGTCCAATGAAAGCTGCCTTATAAGCCCTCCTAGGCTGCCAACAGTTTCCTTAGCAACCACCACCTGAAATGCCAGAATATTAATGATCACAGATTCATAAAAATGGGCGAGAACTGAAAAGTTGGCAAAAAAAAAACATACCGCTCGAGAGTGCAACCGTACATCTGGCTCAAGAGAATAAGCAACATCTGAGGAATCCTCTGCATTTGAGAATTCATCATTGACTTGAGATTCTGACTCTTTGTCATCAGAGAGGCTTTCAATTGATGCTTCCTTTGCAGCTCGCCAGACAGCACTGACAGCTTCAGCTTCAGCAGCAGAAGCCTCGGTGAGCAAGTCAATAGATTTCTGATCCACACTGACAATAAAATAAAGACCCATATCAGCCTTCAGAACTTTCCTCAAGTTCAGCAAATATATAAAACGATATAAAGAAAATGAACTGAAAACTGAAAACTGAAAAACCTCAAACTGGCAGACGAAGCCATCCCTGATTTGTTATCCAATTCTTGTTCAACAGACTGTGAATCCGAATTAACACTTTGATTAGGTTTTTGATTTACAGCAGGGACACTATCAGAATTGTACATGGAGGAACTAATTTCAGATTGCAAAGGAGAATTTTCTGCTACAAGAAAATCACCAAGTAGCATATCTGCAAAAAGGTCAACACTACAATTTCAGAGGTTAAGAAAAAAAGTAACAAAATTCGGAAGTGAAATAAATTTATTCAAAAATAATAATAAATTGATTCATGAAGAAGACACATAGCATCTCTCAGTTAATTATCATTGTCAGCATGACCAACAGAAAAATGCTTATGCATTCAAAGCTCAAATGCTTGTATCATCTCAAAAGCAATCACGTTCACTGATAAAAATATATTTTGTTCCTGATAGGGAGGCAGTGTTTATAGCAGTACCAAAATGTATATTGTGCTTTTGGAATTTGATTGCTTACATTAAGTGAGAGAGAGAGAGAAAGAGAGAGATAACAACAGCTTGACAGCTGTTGATGATACAAGAGGGGAGAGGGGAAAAAGGCTAAAGAAGTCTTGATACCAGGTGGAAGTCATACCACCCAACACACTTGTTTGTATTGGTCATATTTCAACCAGACTGCCCAGCACATTAAGTTTACCAGGCTATAAACGCTATTCCAAGGTAGACCAAGCAAAATTACACAGTCTGTGTACCACTCATGGCTCAAACCAGTAAAAGCCTGACACATACTGACTGCTACAGCTGTTTTTTTTTTGAAACCTTGATGGTGATCTTATGAATATATCTCTATGCTAGACATGCTAATGAATATAGAACTGCAACAATAAAGTGAACAAAGTCAATGAACTTTAGCTTGGATATTCATGCACTCCAGAATTCTTCCCATGCAGCTATTAGAACAGCCAGCAACATAAAGCAAGAAAAATCCCTCGTGACTGATAATGCCTTATGATAAGTCATGCAAGCAATATGTTCACAATGTAATATAATAAGCCATCAATCAATTTGTATTAAATTCACAATGACCAAATTATTGGACTAAATAACAAGACACCAGACCTTTCCTAGAGTCCACAAAGAATACAGCCAAGACCGGAGTAATAGAGAAGTTATACCCATAGCTTTGTTCCAACCAAGCAACCTTGCATGTTCACTTCTACAAGTAAGCATTAAGAATTGGAAACACCAATCATGGTCTAAAATCTAGACTAGATGAGTGACAGTCATTTACGATTATCATATCTGCAAAATTTCTCTCCATCTTAGTTGCATACATGTAACCACAGTTGACTCATATTCTGCATTCGCAAAAGCCAATATTAAAGGTAAAGTTGATAATCATTATAAGTTGCTTCTTTTATACCATAAACCTAAACACTATTTTAGCAAGAAAATCATTGAGAGTTAAAAAGGGTAAATCGATTTATAATAAGGGTACAAAGATAATCATATTATCTCATATCAGGGGAACGAAAAGGCCTGCTACAATTGCTTGATCTAATGCAATATAAGTTACTAAGCATAAAAAAGGAATAACCAGTTCCTTGTACAATTAAGTGTTACAATTTACCTCCCCTAAGGCCACCATGGACGTATATTTGAGTGCCAACAGAGGCTGATGCATGGCGACACCTACGCAGAAGTTCCAAGGAACCATCCCGATCAGTTGGTGACTTGTGAGTGCGAGCGGACGTTACAATTCCATTTCGGTCCAACCACACCCCAGCAGCAGTGTCCAGAACTTCAACCAGAAATGTGGTTACACAATATTTTTTGATAAAATAAGCAGTACAATGATTGTTAAGGCTTACCTGCAATAGCACCTTCACCTTCAATATTTCGCCCTCCCTTGAGAGCACCTCCCGTAACATGCAAACGAG
The DNA here is from genome assembly GCA_001649415.1 of Musa itinerans. Taxonomy (NCBI): domain Eukaryota; kingdom Viridiplantae; phylum Streptophyta; class Magnoliopsida; order Zingiberales; family Musaceae; genus Musa; species Musa itinerans. Next base: position 235,363 of record LVTN01000037.1, read on the forward strand.
CCCCTACAAAAACCTGTAACTTGGACAGTCACTTTAACTGAAAGTGTACTACAAGAATTTTAAGTTACTGCTAGAAGTATCTTTTTGTAAATCTGCGTGATCAAGAAGCAAGCAGCAAAACATACTATGAAAAAGCAATCACTCCAAACTCATAAATCCAGTAGCCGTACCATGTGCTAAAATTCTCCCATATAGAAATAGGTAACACCAGAAGAAGTTTAAATGTTTTACGTAGTATAGCTAAGCATTGTAATGCATCTGATAAGACCACTTACCGCTGCATGCTGATACCTTGGAGATGGTGACACACCAGGAGCTAGAGTCCACTCCCATTGGCCATTTGTATGCATAAGCAGTCCATAAGCATCGGACAGAGACTGCAAGCACAGTAAGCAGGTTTATTCAGTAGATATCCTGGAGAAGGCCTTTAGAACTCCCACTTATACACTTGGCATTTCGTATCAGAAACCTCACAAAACTTAAAAACAAAAGCATAAAGAACAGAACAAAAGGTGGTTAAAGAACATCTAAAACTTGGCTGGATTAACAATATCATTTATACTTCAAATTTTAGTTAGCCAAGAAGTACAACAACAAGAAGAAACAATTATTTTTTTGTATTTGGGGCTGGCTACATGGTTCATTTTCCACCATTGAGCCCTATTAGGGCAATGTCGCTGCTTAATATAAGGCTAGAAAAATCTTTCCATATCATGGCTAGCCACAACTTCTTTGGCCTTCCTCAACCTATCTTGATGCCACTTATCTGAATTTGGTCAGCTAAATGAAAGAAAGTCAATTCTACAAGGCAACAGCTAATATACACATCCTGACAGAATGCAATTGCAATCTGAATGTGTCAAGAATTTGTGTGCATTTTGTGAACTCACCTTGTGCTTAAGAGCTAGACCATGTTTGTCTCCTTCAGGTTGAATACAACAATCCTCGTTACTGTAAGACTAAACAACGTGGTTCAGTGAACAAGGCTCCTGCCATTGTGGGTCAATGTTTAGAGCTTTAACCATAGAATTGGAGGCTATTCCCATGAGTCAAACTCTTGACACCTAAATCACAAAGGAATGTCATTATCATGGCTGTCTGACTTCAATTTAAAAATCATGTAACAAAAGATGCATTATATTCAACACCAAGAAGCAGACACTGACACGGGACATGGGCACGACACGATACAGACATGGCGACACATCATTTTTTAAAAAAATTAGGACACGGACATGTCAAGGACACGTGTATTTTTTAATATATATAATATTCGATTAACATGGGTTTTGTAGTATTTATACTTAAACTTTATAAGCTAATATTTGCTGAAATTTTAGATCCAAACGTCTCGTCTCAGGGTTTAAAGATCAGTTGATATTTTTGTTGGAATTTGGATCCCTATTTGGGACTTTCTTAGAACCCAACAGTTAAAATATCCCATGCTAACTTTAGCTAATGCTCATTTTAAGATGCAAAAACATATTTGGTAGTGATCTGTGAGCTTGGATATATTATTAATGTTACATGAATTGCCTACTGCTATATGTTAGTTCTTGATAAACCAATAGGCATTACATTTCTGCTTGAAATTAATCATAGGTATAATAAAAACTTTTATGTGATTAATAAGAAGTGAAGGAAAATGTAATTGCATATTCAGCTTTAGATAACATATTTTTTCTATTAGAATTAATAATAACCACCGAAGTATGATTCTATAATCAATTAAGAGAAAATATTAATTAAAACATAGTAATATAGGGTCCTTCAATTAAAAGTTTATTTTAAAAATAAATCAAAAAATTATTAACTAATTAAGATCTTAGTTTATAATTGATTAATAATTTAATTTATTTCTAGAGTCCTAATTACTTTAACTAAAATACAAAGTACAAACCTGCAAGGTTTCTTAGCATCGAGGGGAAACACGCCACCATGCATCCCATCATGGTTTGGGGGGGAGCACGCCACCATGCATCCAATCATAGTTTTGGGAGAAGCATGTAACACCCCTGATTAGTTCCACATCAGAAGTGGGCAAGATTAAGATTGACTTATAAAGGTCTGATGAGTGTACTACTATCAATTTCAGCTTAAGCATTTTGTTTAGACCAAACGAAGTTGATAGGCTAGTTAACCCATCAAGCCCGGGTCGTGATATTTGGTATCAGAGTCGACCTAATATTTGGGCATGGTGAGGGGGCTCGAGTAGGAAAGGGCTCCCCATGGCTGGAGTCAGAGGACTCGCCACGGCGTGGAGCTACCACTGGGCTACGCTTCACATGCACTATACTAGGGTTTGATCTGGGTTATGCTGGGCCTTAACGAGGACGTCAAGCCTTTGAGTGGGGAGATTGTAACACCCCTGATTAGTCCCACATTGGAAGTTGATAGGCCAGTTAACCCATCAGGCCCGGGTCGTGATAAAGCATGCCACCATGCATCCCACCATGGTTTAAGTCAGCATTGTACCTTGCAACACGGGAGAAACCTGACCTAAATCTGGGAAAGTTGAAGATGGGCAAACTGTGAAGGATGGGTCTGGGTCAAGGACCTCGCCGAGGACCTGAGGGCAAGGGACGGTGGCTTACATTGGACGCAGGTGGGCACGGGACACTGGGCAAAGCTGCAGCGGTGTCGTCAGTGTGCCACCGCGAAGCTGATGGCCCTCATGTGAGGGCCATGCCATGCTCAGTGACACATGTGAGCAGCACGCAAGGAAGGGTGCAGAAGCAGTGCCCGTGTCCCAAAAAAAAAATGAATAAATAAGACACATGTCCGACGCGTGTCCAATCATGTTGCAGACGTATCTGTGTCCGTCATGTGTCCAACACTGATAGGCCCACCAAATTGGCATGTCCATGCTTCTTAGATTCAATAACAAATCTCGTGCTGGTGGATTAGTAGCTTGAAAACAAGGACTCAGTAACCATCAAGTCCTGTAATGATCAACTATTGACATGATACAAGCTATTTGTTTCCAACTTTCTGAGTTCAGACACAAACATTACCATTATTATTCACAATTAAGGGATATGTCATAAGATAGCTTTGGCCTGTTTTATTCTCTTATTGTTTCTTACTGGCCCTTTTATTTTAAGTAAAAAAACAAATTGAATGTACCAAGGCTGACGTCGTTCCAGCATATGATTGTGACCAACTCTTAATACAAGACTTCAAAAAAAAAAAGCCTGGCTTTCACAAGAATGACCAAGTAGCATACAAATTATATCAGAAGAAAGCCCACAGGTTACGAGGTATATAGTTCATGAGTATAACCACATCTATGTGAGAAAGGAAGTCAATCAAACCAAAGACGAATTTAGTAGACACCTTTTTGTAAACTGACATACTTGAGTTATTTGCAAAGAGTGCTGATCAGTAGAAGGAACCATAAAGGCATAAATTATAACAAAAGAAAAGAATAAAGCAGTTTGTACCATTCCTGAAGAATCTCTTCCACCACAAAGCAAAAGCATGCCATCAGAACGTGCACTTGCAGTGGCATACCTGTGAAACAGCATAATGAATGGAAAACAAAACCAAGTGTCACAATAGTCAAGCTAAACTACAATATCCCAACTTCACATGGCATTCACACTTTGGAATTTCCATCACATGTCAAAATGATTTTATAAAGCACAAACTGCATAAATAATAAAAAAGTCAACACTACTTATTAGTTGCAAACTCATATATTAGTTGACAAAAGTATAAATGAACTATAGACCAATAACAAAGGATCTAGAACTAGATCATTGTTTAGGTATAGAAAATGGGATTGCTAAGTTACCACAGAATCTACTCAGAATAAATCAAAAAATAATATCCTTCAAATATTAACAATAGAATCATGCATGCACAAACTTCAAAAGAGAATGCCCACCAAATTAAAATTTAAAAAAATACATTTATCTTTCCTTTACCCAGAGCCATGCTGCACTTTTCGCAAGTAAAATAATCAAATGACGCCCAAAATAGTTATTGCTCAAAAAGAACCTAACAAACTTTGCAAATAACAAAGAGAAAATGGACCCACTGCCTTCACTTTCCAACTAATACGACCAAAGGAAGCACAATCTCACATTCGAGCTGAAGGTCTGTCGCCTTCTGGGTTTAGTTTTTGCCATCTGTAGGGTTTCTGTGCAGTGTCCAAAGCCCATGCATCAGAGAGAACTCTCTTGCCTGAACAAAAGAACCAAACTTCAATTAAACAAAATAGTAATGAATAACCAGTAATGACTCAATCTTCTTCCTGTTGCAAAGCACCCAAAGAAAGACTTAAGTAGAAAACATAGTAGATGCTTCTTAAAGAAAGCATTAATAAATGCAAATGAAAGTTGCAAAAGAATTCCAAAATCTGACCCAATCTGCAGATGTGGCCTTGAGATGACCAAAGAAAGATCAGCAGATGCAAACCTCAATAGTAGAATTTAGACAAAGTTTGCACCATCACTTAAGGACATTTAGGTATATTATCATTGATGTGTTCCTCAACCATTCTAAATCACTCACTTTAGCAATTACATCTCGGATGCTAGATGAGACATTTATAGCTTCTATCAAGCACTAATATGATCGACGTAAATCAAGTGGAACAAGACAAATCCCTCTTCACTGTTATGCAATGCAAGAATGCCAATAGGTCAATATATGTGAATTTATGGCCAAATTTGAGGTATGTAATTGAAAACAAACATTTTTTTCTATTTATCGTGCTAAAGTTAGCAAGAATCGAAGAACAGAATTCCGAGAAACAAGTTAAACACGAAAAATAAAGAAAAAAGTGACATCCATTTTGAAATTGTTAAGATGCATCAATCAAGTTTTCAACTACAGAGGTCAACCATGATTTTTCTCATGCTGCACATAGGGCTGTAACCTTGAGACAAGGAAGACAAACCAAAAGTCTATTAAGAAGCTAATTTACAATAGAAAACATATGATTACATAATTAGGCCCGTGTTTGTTTAGCAAGTGTTTCATTTATATCCTTTCAAACTCTCTTGCCAGAACCACCAATAAAACTGAACACTTAGAAATCGGCAACTTTATGTTTTTCACTAATTCTCAATAATTCATTTGCACTCTTGTACCACATAATCGTTAAGCTGATTGAGCATAATATTACAGTTCAAAGAAACAAACTCACCATCATTGCCACTGATTGTAACAAGATAACGCTGAGCTACCAAGCCCATGGTATGGCCATAGCGAGGACCTGGCCCGGGTCCTTGAACAACCAACCTGCAACAGATCACAACAGCGCATTATACATACACTAGTTGTTTGACACCCTCATACGTAAACCAGAAAAGGCTCGTAAAAGACTGACAAAGGACACTTTGATCTTCACCTGTGCCACTTGAACTTATCATTTGTCAGGTCAAGAACATAGAGATCATCCGTCGAGTGCCCGGCAGGTCCAATGCCACCCTAGTAGAACCAATCGCCAGCTATTTGTTTCAGATAAAGAAAATTGAAGAACACTCAAAGCCCAATAATTCACGATTAGTACTTTCCTGTCCAGATCTTGTTACCTGGAAAACAACCATTGTCCCAACCGCTGCAGCGGTATGTGCAGCCCTCGGAGAAGGCGGCTCTCCCACGGGATGAATCCTGCCAGTCGAAAAAGAGGATTGCTGCATTCGCATCAACAAAATCAACTTGTAACCGAAGATCATCGACGACGATAAAGAGAAGTCCACACCTGGTCCATTTTCTGGTATTAACGTCATACGAGTGAACCGAATTCGTGACTCCCGCGAGCCCTTCACACCAAAAAAAGGGGCACCAACGTCAGTCGAAAAAACCATCGAACTGCAGGCAAAGCGAGAGGAGGGAAGAGAGGGGCGGTGAGTTACTGATGCCAGGGACGGCGGAGGACGCGCCGCCCTCGATGGCGGTGGCGCCGCCGAAGAGGATGAGGCGGGGCCCGTGGGACTTGGAGGCGTCCACGGCGGTGAGGGAGTGAGCGCATCGGGGGCCCGGGGCGTCGTCGTCCGTCTCCCAGCTCGAGTCCAGCCGCCGGTAGTTCGGCGCCGGGACCAGCCACGGCTTCGAGCCCATGCTCCGCCGCCACTCGGTCCTCCTCCTCCTCCTCCTTCTCCGACCGCCGGGAGAAATCGCAAGACGTCGATACCGATGAGGAACGGGGGCAGGCGAAGTGGAGACGACAGCTGGAAAGAGAAAATAAGGTCTTCGGCGAGAAACCCTAGTGTGGGTCCCGCTCTAAGTTAAGCTCCCCGAGGGGACCGGCGTGGGTAGGCGGCCGCGTTTCAATAACCCAGGTCGCTCTTCTCCGAGTCAAACACCGTATCGTCACCGGTGGTAAAAACACACCCCCCCCCCCCCCACCACGGGGGGAATACCGTGGGCCGG